>CM048748.1:76782885-77087885 GCA_026315105.1 Locusta migratoria | reverse complement strand
GATTGACTGTTAGCTACTGAAAAATTATTCTGAAATACGTTGTTGTTGTAGTCTTCAGTCCGCAGACTGGCTTGGTGCAGCTTTCCACGCTACCCTGTTCTGTGCAAGTCTCTTAATCTGAAAATACATTCGGCATCCTACATCCTTTTGAATCTGCTTACTATATTCATCCCTCAGTCTCCCTCTACGATTTTCACCCCACACGCTTCCTTCTAATGCTAAGTTGACAATTCCTTGATGTCTCAGAATGTGTCCAACCAATCTATCCCTTTTAAATTGTACCATATTGTTTCAATCATTTAGTTTTTTATTGAACTCAACAAAAAGGGAAAACTCACACGGAAACCGTGTACAGAGGGGGTGCCCAGCCAAGAACTTCCTCAGATGTCTCTTAGACATATGGTACCAGTTAAGGTTTATGTTCATATGGCATTGAGACCAACTGTGAGCTATCTCTTTATTTGTGACTACGTAGGCTTTCCCTGTGTAATGATTGATTATATTCTTCTCAGGTTTCCTGCTGGATAGATGTCACCTGGACACAATATTTCGGCAGTCCACCTGGCCACCATCCTCAGGTGACAGTACTTGTACACCGACTTGCCGAGACTGAGTGCAAGCTGCAAGCAGAGGCACCTATATATGCTGCGGAAGGCCGAAGGTGCGTGCACAAGATGGACAGTTCTGCCCTCTACGTTTCAGTGCCGCCAGTGGCAGAAGCCGGCGTAAGCGATAAATTGCTATTAGCAGATCTAAAGCGAGACTGTTGTTTTTTTAGGTCAAACAGTACAGGGTTCCATGTTTTACTCAAGGGGAAACCCTCCTCCCTGTTCATAATATTATCAGAAAGATGAATTGTGATTGATTCTTTTAAAATTCAGTCCCAATAGTGAGACACAGAGGCCACCATGAAGTATGACAAGACACAAATGGTTGCCTCTGTGTCTCGCTATTGGGACTGAATTTTAAAAGAATTGATCACAATTCGCCTTTCTGATAATAATATAAAGAGGGACAAGGCTTTTTGCTTGAGTAAAATGTGGAACCCTGTATTGTTTGACATAAAAAACAACGGTCTCTCTTTAGACCTGCTGAATAGTGATTTATATTTACGCCGGCTTCTACCACACTAAATGTAGAGGGCAGATTTGTCCATTCTTGTACACACACCCTCAGCCTTCTGGGGCTTGTGCTAGTGGCTTGCACTCAGTCTCGGTGAGTTGGTGTACCAGCACTGTCACCTGAGGATGCCGGTCAGGTGACTTGGGTCCAGATGACGTATTTATCCTGCAGGAAACCAAATAAGAATATTATCTATCTAATTATTCACTTTTTATTGAAGCTTAATTTTTTATGTAATTATTTTGACAGTTTGATTAGAGATGCAATATGTTTACAATACTTTATCTTTGGGAGTCAAAGATGGTACATATGTTCCATAGATAGGTCACAAAATTTTTTGCATGTATATGGCATCTGTGATTATATACATTAATTTGATTTTCTGTTTGAAAATAAACTTCTCTAAGTTAGCCTTATGTTTTAGATCAATTTATTCAGTGAGTATGTCATTTGGGACATTTTCCAAAATATACATAAAATTTCCTTAAGAATTTTTACATAAAATTAGTACAGTGTTTATGAAGTGCTCTGCTCTGTGATTTTCATGTCTGAGGTGAAGATAGAAAGTTGACATTATTTTCACCTGCTCTCATAGATATATTATGTAAAATTTCTAAAGGATGTGTTTTGAACATTTTGGAAGAATTGCAGACTAACATAAGGATTTATTTGTTCAAAAGTGCCATGTTGGATGGCTGAACAGTACATTTAATTATGTAATGTGCATCTTCCATAGACCATTCTGCTGCCCACCAGTGGGTCTTGTACATTGAATGAACTGTTACATTCACACACTTTTTAATTTACGAACATCTTGTTACACACTACTACTTTCCAAACCCAGCTATGCCAGGTTATGTGCAATAGCAGTAACAAAAACGGGTTTCATTTCCAATATTTATATGCAGAAAACTATCTGTGATAAAATAGTTCATCTGGATGAAATTCATTAGGAGGAGCATCTAATAGATAATTTTGCATTTTTGTGCAAAATTTGCTTCTACCTTGAGCTTATAGCAAAATGGAAAATTTTTCAGATTTTGATTTTCACAGTAACAACATTATTAATTTACTTTAACAATTCTGTTGTTGGAAAAGAATAAATACTGACCATAAATGACAACAACTGACTCTTCAATAGATGTCTGGTAGTGGTACTGAGATTCCAGAAGGGGAAGACTTAAGAAGTTCCCCACATCTGCACTCTGGTACCAACCAACATGGAAGTGATCAACATTTACTCTTCGAAGTTGACGCATCATGGCTAGCTGATATTCCTCTGGAAAATAAAACTGAATTACAAAATTGAAACATTTTTTTTTTTAAATGTTGGCTTTCTATTTCATTAACTCCAGTAAAATTATGAATGCTGCTTCTTCATTTCACACATAAGAAGTAATGACTACTATGTTCTGATCATGTAGCAACATCCTAATTCTGCTGTTCGCCCCAATAATATTCATTCTTTCACTTGACCAAATCTATAAGTAAATAATTTAGGACTAAAAGAAACAATGCTTCAAATACTTTAAATGTTGGGTGAATTGCTAATAGATATCCAACTCTAAGTATCAATGATTAACACTGGAGATGATGGGAATCTATGGACTGGGAAGAAACTGGACCTAAGGCACTTAAAGAGTCTCTGGATATTAAGCTAAGGTTACAGATTGTAACACTATTAAGAGGTAAATGGGATGCAAAGTATCAGAAATGTGTTTTTGTTTGCTGCTTTGAGGACTCAAAAAATAAAGCTTTTGTTATCCTTCGAATGAGTAGATAATACACAGAAGAGAAATGGTATTTTTAGAGAATTCTAAACATAAAATAAAGGAAAATTGTTGTAATATGGTAATGTAACACAATATGAGTGTTCTGAGAAAGAGATTGAAATAGTGGAAGATAAGAAAAACAGTTTTTATAAGCCCTTAATAGAAACAATAATTTCAAATAAGCTGCACAACCTGTCATTTGGATACTTTCCAATACCAGCTTCTCTGAATTATGAAGACAGATGTTGTCCTGGCAACACATTCTTTGAGCTTGTAATCCATCTGCCTCTCTCAGCCCAAATCCACCCCCACCTTTGACCCAGTAAATTCATTTATTGTGCATTATCTTGCCTGTATTCCTCTCCCATGACATACTGCACACATATCCCATGCACTGTTATCACTATACCATGTATCAACCACACTGCCCCTGCCCACCTCCCTGTCCCAACCCTACCTCCATTGCCTACAGTCATATGGAAGCTAGTAGAGATCTTGTTTAACTGTCTTTTGATAAATCAACACCCCCACAATTTTATGGGTTGTCACCTTTAGTAGTTAAATAATTTAAATTCCACCTGGACTTTTCATAACCACATTTTATTCATTTATCTGTAGGCCTGCTGGGCCATTCATCTCTGTGCAGCTTACAACAATCACGCACTAAAACTATATGTAAACATATGTTTATAATTTTTTAATTTCTTATTTTATTACTCGACTTTCACAAACTTATTTATACTTCATAAGCCATTTAATCTCAAGAAATTCCAATTAAAATTCATCTTGCTACCTAGGCTATACTAAATAATAATTGTAACTGCTCATTTGTTACACAGTTTCAAATCTTCGATTACTAATGAAAATTCTCCTCAGAGATGATAAATATTGTTGAAACGAGATAGAATGGCTGGCCAGTACTTACCTTGGTGCTGTACCGCCGATAGTAACACTAGTGAAGAAACAGAAAAGAGTGGACAAAAAGGACTAGCTTTCGGAACAAAGTTCCTTCATCAGGTGGGAAAGAAGGGAAGAAGAAAGGATGGGAACAGAAGGTAAAGGTGGTCCACGACCTAGGTCATGAAGGTGGTGTTTCGGGAGTGTGGACGTCAGAGATACTGCATGTATGTACTGAGCCAAGCCAGAGAGGATAAATATAACCAAAGACGAAAGATCAAGTAGTAAAGAGAAGAGAAGATGAGTGAAATGAATGATGCTGAGGGGTGTAGGAGAGGCGGGGGGTTGGCTAAAACGTTTTTCATTAACAGGAAAAGATGGATGCGCGCGCACGCGCGCACGCACGCACGCACACACACACACACACACACACACACACACACACACACACACACACACACACACACACACACACAGAGAGAGAGAGAGAGAGAGAGAGAGAGAGAGAGAGAGAGAGAGAGAGAGAGAGAGAGAGGTAAGGAAGGGATAATGAATAGGTGAGCTGAGGATGGAGGAAGGGGAGGGGTTAGCGTAGATTTAGGACAGGGGGGTTGCGGGAGGCGAGGATATGTTGGAGGGAAAGTTCCCACCTCCGTAGCTCTGAGGGACTGGTGTTTGTTGGTCTACCTAAAGACCTCGTCCACAAACAGATCTCCCGAGCTGTCCATTTCTCTCCCTCCAACAACAATGTTCCTAACCCCAGACCACCCAGAAGCACCCCCTTAGTCACCCAGTACCATCCTGGCCTGGAATGCCTCAACAAATTCCTCAAACAGGGCAATGACTTTCTCAAGTCATGCCTCCAAACTGTTCTTCCCACACCACCCAGAGTAGCCTTCCGCCGTCCTCCCAACATCCTTGTCCAACCTTACAACATCCCAAAATCACCCTCCTTACCTAATGGTTCCTACCCCTGCAACCGATCCCGCTGCAAAACCTGTCCAATGCATCCTCCCACTACCACATACTCCAGCCCCACCACAGGAAAAACCTACCCGATTCAAGGCAGGGCCACATGCGAGACAACACACGTCATATACCAGCTGACATGTGTCCACTGTTCAGCCTTTTATGATGGTATGACTACTAACAAATTGGCTGAGCGGATGAATGGGCACAGACGGACTGTTCGCCTGGGGGACACCCAATATCCTGTGGCAGAACATGCCCTCCAGCATAACTCCAGGGACCTGGGCATGTGTTACACCACACGTGCCATTTGGATAGTACCAACAAACACCAGTCCCTCAGAGCTACGGAGGTGGGAACTTTCCCTCCAACATATCCTCTCCTCCCGCCACCCCCCTGGCCTAAATCTACGCTAACCCCTCCCCTTCCTCCATCCTCAGCTCCCTATTCATTATCCCTTCCTTACCCCTCTCTCTCTCTCTCTCTCCCTCCCTCCATTCTATCTCGTTTCAACAACACTTTCAAATCTAAAAGTTACAGTTAAAGGGAAGGGAAGGAGTAGTGTGTTTTCACATTTTTCAACAATACAATAATTACTATGCTATGTAAAAATGAGAGAAATGCAATTTTTATTACCCTCATCTATGCTTTCATCATTATGTTTTGGAAATGGAAAGCAGTTTGTGATTTCCAAACGATTGTCCACAACAAGGCCAAGCAATGCACCCTGTGCCACTTCCAAGTTTCTGGTGGCTTCCTCATGGCTATGTTTAATCATCTTCATAACAGCCTGAAAAAGTACAAAAAATGCACAAGTACAGTTAAGTGCACAAGTTCTAGCACACAAGATGGCTCAAAGTAAAACAACAATATCATAAAAATAGCTGTATATCCCGATTTTTGAATGACATATGTCGTTTCCAATACCCAAAAAGCCTTCACTCCATACAATAAGAACCAAGTGGAACAGACAAAAATGAGAATAACACCAATTTCAATAACACTACAAGTTACATAAAAAAATATGAATTGTATATATATTCAGGTGGGACATCCAATAACAAAGCCCAACCCCACTGCACTACCCCCAGGAACGAGAGGGTAGGGGTAGTAAATAGTGAATAGGGAACACTATTTGTTAGAGCAGGTTTGAATTCTTCATGCAAAAATATACTATAACTTTTGCATGAAACAATTTTCTTTTGTTTTATGATAGATGGCCCCTCCCAAGGGACGCTGCATTATCGAAGGTACCTTCAGTACCGGGTGGGAGGGTTTGCGTGTTCCAGTGAAGTTGAGGGATATGCCAGCGGTAGTGTAGCTACTGGCAGGGTCACCCAAGCCGGACAGGCCTCAACGGAGGAGCCAGACGAAATGTGTCCCACCTAGGGGAGTAAACCCTGATGTTAAATCCTGGTCCTCCAAGTTGGGGGTTGGATCATTGGGCCAGCACCCCATTGTCCACAAAAAACTTCTACAAGCTCAAGAATCTGAAGTGTAGCCTCGGAAATTGGATGGAAACTCTTTACGACAATTATTGGCAAGGAAAAGGACATTGAGAGTTGGTACATGGAACGTTCAAAGCCTGAAAAATAAACATACTAAAATAGAGAATGAAATTAGTCGACTGAAGGTGGACATAATAATTCTGTCAGAAACAAAAAAGAAGGGACAAGGGAATGAGAAATTTGGAAATTTCAGCCATTTTTGGTCTGGAGTTGAGAGACATAAACGAGCAAAAGCAGGCATTTCCATTCTAATCAACAAAGCTCTGGGCTCTTACATCAAGGACTATGCATTTATATGTGAAAGAATTGCCACTGTTACCATCAAGTTATATGGCATTGAAACAGTTATAATAGGGGTGTATGCACCAAACAATGATGCGGCACAGCAAACCAAAGACCATTTCTACCAGAAATTAGACCATCAACTCAACCAAGTCAAAAATCACCAAGAAGTAATAATAGCAGGAGATTTCAATGCCAGGGTTGGCTCACAAGTAAATGATGCAGTAGTAGGAAGATATGGAGAAAATGTCATTAATAGTTCTGGAGAAAATCTTGTAGAATTCTGTAACCAATATGACTTGAAAAATCTGAATACACACTATTCACATAAAGATATCCACCGATATACATGGGAGAGACCATCATTGCAGCAGAAATCAATAGGGTCAATCCAAATGAAGTGGTACAATAAAAACTTTTTTATATGTTATTGCCCTATATTTGAGAAGTTCAAAACCGTTTTTTAAAGTCATTTATCTTGCACCTTTACTGAATGGCGGCCATTTTTATTTGTCGGCGCGCGGCGATTTTTCAGTCTGGAGACATTAGCGAAAATTGGAATATCTCTGCACTGGGTTAAGTTACAACATTGTAATTGACATGATTGTCTATTACACAAAATACCTTAAATTCAAAAATAACCAGTCAAAATGATCTCCAAAATTTGGTATCCAAATTTTCAAAAATCCACTTTTTACGCTCAAAAATAACAAACAAGGAGTGACTTATGAGTGTCTATTTTTTTCCTGTAGTTAGGTATCATACAGTACTAGCCTCATATAGAACAAGAACACTTACAAATATTTCCTTAATTTTTTATGAATTTATGAAATTTGAAAAATTTCATTTTTTGTAAAGTTTGAGGCTAGTTATCTCAGATGGGACTGAATATAAAAATGTGATTTTTGCACAGTTTGTACACCTATATGATAGCAACATGCTGTAAAAATTTCAACATTGATATTTGAGTGTGAACAAAGATATGAATTTTTGAAAATGAGGAAATAATTCACATTACTATACATCGCACTTGTGCAAACTCTCCTGTAGTACTTTTGCCCAGGCTAATCTTTCTGCAACTGTAAACATTGAGGAACAATTGTGTAGAGATGTGTATAGTCCAAATCAATGAAGTGCAATGACAAGTCAGACAATAGACTGAAAGTATGATCAGTCTGTGCTTCATTTGCTGTGGGAAGTGTCATATGATAGCATTATCAAAAATATTTTAAAAAATGTACTTCGATTTTTTTCTAATCTGATCTGTATTTGTTTGAGATATTACTGTTTTTCAACATTTTTGTACTCATTTGTGTTGTTGCCAATTACAGTGCCATCTATCATCATCATTATTATTATTACAGGATTAATTAATAACAACATCTTGTCGTATTCTTGTTATCCTCCACCAAGACTCTATATCCAGCGCTCCTTTCTTGTCGAAGCCGTGATGTTCAATCACTCCATTTATCTGGTCTGTCCAAGAGCGTCGTGGTCTTCCGTGCTTACGCCTGCTGGGTGGTTTCCATTCGTAAACTTTCTTAGGCCACCGATGATCTGGCATTCTCATCATATGTCCGTACCTTTTCAGTAAGTTTCTTTCAATTCTGTCTATCACTGTATTATTTGCCTTCATTCTAACTCTTACTTCATCATTAGTTTTTCTTTCGATTCTTGATATTCTGGCACTCCTACGCAAATAGTCCATTTCCACAGCTATTAGTCTTCTTTTGAGATCCGTGTTTAATATCCATAGTTCTGAACCATAGCATAGCACTGATTCAACCATTATCTTACCTACTCTTTTCTTATTATTGTTGGAAATATTCTTATCCCACCAAAAAGTATTCAAACACCCTAACACCTTTCTGCTTTGCTTTATTCTGTATTTTACTTCTGTGTGGTCCAATCCATTTTTATCAATATGTGCCCCAAGATATTTAAATTTCTCTACCTGTCTCATAACTGCTTTGTCATTGATGTTTACTTCAAATTTAGCATCACTGTTCACCACCAGATACTCTGTTTTTGTTAGACTCATTTATAGCCCCCAGTTGTTGTATTCGTGATGTAATCGTCGTATCATGAACTCAAGGTCATAATCATCTTGTGCTATAATGGCTTGATTGTCAGCAAAACTTAATGAAAATATCTGTACATTGTTGACTGTGATTCCCATTCCTCTGCAGCTGTTCTTCCAATTTCGTAGAGCCACTTCTACATATAAATTGAATAAGATGGGTGACACGCTGCAACCTTGTCTTAAACATTTAGTGACATTGATAGGTTCTGATAACTTTGAACCTCGTTTAATCTGTACCACATTATTTCTGTACATTTCAATAATAATTTGTAAAAGGTGATAATCCATACCTATATCTTTCATGCCTTCCCACAGCTTAGATCTAGGTACTGTATCGTAAGCTTTTGCTAAATCTACAAAAGCAATGTGTAGCTACTTCCCTACTGCTATAAATTTCTCCATTAGTTGTAAAATAAATAGGTTATCTGTACATGATCTGTTCTGCCTAAAACCGCTCTGGTCTTCCCCAATATGGTGGCCCACATTTTGTCTAATTTTTTCAAACATTATCTTGTCAAATAAGCGGCTCAATAAGTTGGTACAACAGTTTTTCATCAGGTAGGCTTTTCACTTCTTCAAATATCTTCCTCCAGCCTTCAATAATTCAACAGGAATGTTTCCTGGACTAGGTGATCGGCCATTCTTCATTTTATTTAATGAATAATTCACTTCCTCTGTTGTAACACATATAGTTAGATCATTTACTTCCATCTTCTCTTCATTCCCTTGCGTGTAATATGGCCTATCCTCAGTTAAAAGGCTTGCATAATGCATTTTCCATTCCTTTAAGGGGCTTAGGTTGTCTACTGCTTTGTTTACTTGTGTTTTCTTCATACCGGTAATTGTCCTCCATACTTCTTTCGTTTCTGATCCACCTATTAGACTCTAAATTTCAATACATTTCTGTTCCCACATCTTGTTCTTTTCTAATTTAATTCTGTTTCTTAATTGGTAATTTGTTGTCTGGTAGTTTTGCCCGTCTTGTTGTGATCTAGTTGATAACCATTTTTTGTAGAGATCTTTCTTTTCCCTAATCAACATCTTCAGGTCATCAGTCATCCATGGAGGATCCCGTTTACCTAGACTCTTACTTTCAGTCCCTAATACCTGTAAGCACTGTTTTAAATATTTTCATATTCTACTTCAACATTGTAATCTTCTGGAATCGCTTTTAGTTCATTTTCTAATCTACATTGAAATAAATCCTTGATACTGAAATGCTTCGGGAGGAATAGCTTATACCTTGCCTGCTCTAATGTCCCATGATTGCTGTGGTCGGCTACTTGTCGAGTTGTTGGTGGCTTTCTCCAAAACGGGATAGTTAACTTAACTAAAAGTAAGTATGATCAGACCCACAGTTGGCTCACCTCATGACTCTACAGTCTTGAACTACCATTTTTGGCCGTTGCTTGGTAATGCTGTAATCAATTATTGGGTCAATCCATATGAAGTGGTACAGGGATGGTTGCTTGACCATTTTTAAAAATTTTAATTTTTTTATATGTTATTGCCCTATATTTGAGAAGTTCAAAACCGTTTTTTAAAGTCATTTATCTTGCACCTTTACTGAATGGCTGCCATTTTTATTTGTCGGCACGCGGCGATTTTTCAGTCTGGAGACATTAGCGAAAATTGGAATATCTCTGCACTGGGTTAAGTTACAACATTGTAATTGACATGATTGTTTTTAGAAAAGTGTCCTCTACAACATTGTCTATTACACAAAATACCTTAAATTCAAAAATAACCAGTCAAAATGATCTCCAAAATTTGGTATCCAAATTTTCAAAAATTCACTTTTTACGCCCAAAAATAACAAACAAGGAGTGACTTATGAGTGTCTATTTTTTTCCTGTAGTTAGGTATCATACAGTACTAGCCTCATATAGAACAAGAACACTTACAAATATTTCCTTAATTTTTTATGAATTTATGAAATTTGAAAAATTTCATTTTTTGTAAAGTTTGAGGCTAGTTATCTCAAATGGGACTGAATATAAAAATATGATTTTTGCACAGTTTGTACACCTATATGATAGCAACATGCTGTAAAAATTTCAACATTGATATTTGAGTGTGAACAAAGATATGAATTTTTGAAAATGAGGAAATAATTCACATTACTATACAACTGATCTTATGGCTGTTACCTATTCATTTGTGATATTGGTGGAATATAATCAATTATTATTGAAGCAAGGTACTGAATTATATACAAAAAGTAGAAACATCACTGAAATTAATATTTATGGTATTTTGAAATACGAAATTTTAAAATAAATATTCTCAATTAACATCCTTCGAGATGCGAATATTCCTGAACCTGGAGGTGAATGGTAAGAACACTTATTTCTTCTGACAGCTTCTGTGATATAGACTAATGCCCCCCAGTTGCTGTGGTAAGTTCAAGCACTGAAAGTTTCCTTAAAACATTTTTCATTGATATCCAAACTTTGTCACTATTAGATTTCTTGAATGATGTTCTTGGGCCAGCAGAGCGATAAAAATGCACTAAAACATCATTGTTTTCCAAACTTATTGTTTCAACCTCAGAAAGCCACCACTGTCCATCATACACACGTTACTATGTCAATCAACGTTAATGAGAGAGATGTAATTTTACTGACAGAATGATCCTCATAAATTTCCGTTTCTGATGTTACATAGCATTGAACTAAGTTTTCTGTAATGGCAATAAATTTGTGGAAATGCCTTGTTCCTTTTATTGCTGCACAGTTTTCAAATCTCATTTTAAGTGTTTTTTTCATATGCATAACCACTTCTTCTTTCTTGATCAGAAAATAGGTAATGCCTTTAATATTATCCTTGCAAAAGGCATACATGTCTTGCATGTACTGTCAGAAGCTGGTCTGTGATTGGTCTTTGTAGGCTGGCTTTACTTACTTCACATTTTGTTGTACCTCCTACTCCATCACATGCATTTTTACCATGGCAAGATGCAAAAAAGTGCCATGCAGCCTTCAACCCAAAGTCCACTTTAGGGTTGCACAGATTTGAAAAATTCTTTTTGTTCTTATACTGACTACCACTTCCATCTGAAAAGTATATCAGCTTCTCAACCTTGGGAAAGTTTTCTTTTATGTAATTTATTGCATAGTTTTGAAACACATGTACAGCCAAAGTTTGTGCTACAAGTAGTCACTTAGAGTGCAAATTGAAGAACTGCAAACTTCATCTTTGTCATCTTTAAAGTAGAGAATAAATGGATGCAGTGTTGCCTGGTCATTGACCCAGTGGTACCATTGTATTGCATCCTGAATCACAACTGTAAAATTTTCTGCAAAATCAGCTAGCACTATGCATTCAGTTTCATCAAGTTGTACTTTATTGTTCTTCAAAAACTGACTTTGGATTTTAGAAACATAGTGATGACTTTTGAGTTTTTGTAAGTTATCAATTAAAGATTCCAAGTACTCTTCCTGAGCTTTAACCACTGTTATCATTTCTGCCCTGTCAGTTGTGACCCACTGTTTGAAGGTAATACTGTCTGGCCTTTCCTCATAATATTTGTGAAACAATTCCAGAACAGGTTCCTTACCAGGGCATTTATTACACAAACTCATCATGCAGTCATAACTGTTAGTGTCACAGACCATTAAATCTATTAACTCTTTGTAGTTAAGATCACCAAGTTTTGCACCCGCAATCATCAGTTTGACATTTTGATGATATAAACAAACACATACAGAGTGTTAGGGATATAAATGTCATTAGCAAGGTTACATGATTCTGGTTCTGGATTCACAACAAATAGTTTTGAGTAACAATTTGGGCACAGGGAATTTCCAGGAATCACATTAAGTTTCACTTAAGAAGCTGTTTCAGTCTCACATAACCAGGACAAATGTTCAAGTTTTATTTCCCTCAAACCTTTTGCTTTTTATGAACTTTAAGTGGATCACAGCACGTTTTTGTGCATTTTTACCACCCTGCTGGCCCAAGAACATCATTCAAGAAATCTAATAGTGACAAAGTTTGGATATCAATGAAAAATGTTTTAAGGAAACTTTCAGTGCTTGAACTTACCACAGCAACTGGGGGGCATTAGTCTATATCACAGAAGCTGCCAGAAGAAATAAGTGTTCTTACCATTCACCTCCAGTTTCAGGAATATTCGCATCTCTAAGGATGTTAATTGAGAATATTTATTTTAAAATTTCGTATTTCAAAATACCATAAATATTAATTTCAGTGATGTTTCTACTTTTTGTATATAATTCAGTACCTTGCTTCAATAATAATTGATTATATTCCACCAATATCACAAATGAATAGGTAACAGCCATAAGATCAGTTGTATAGTAATGTGAATTATTTCCTCATTTTCAAAAATTCATATCTTTGTTCACACTCAAATATCAATGTTGAAATTTTTACAGCATGTTGCTATCATATAGGTGTACAAACTGTGCAAAAATCATATTTTTATATTCAGTCCCATTTGAGATAACTAGCCTCAAACTTTACAAAAAATGAAATTTTTCAAATTTCATAAATTCATAAAAAATTAAGGAAATATTTGTAAGTGTTCTTGTTCTATATGAGGCTAGTACTGTATGATACCTAACTACAGGAAAAAAATAGACACTCATAAGTCACTCCTTGTTTGTTATTTTTGGGCGTAAAAAGTGAATTTTTGAAAATTTGGATACCAAATTTTGGAGATCATTTTGACTGGTTATTTTTGAATTTAAGGTATTTTGTGTAATAGACAATGTTGTAGAGGACACTTTTCTAAAAACAATCATGTCAATTACAATGTTGTAACTTAACCCAGTGCAGAGATATTCCAATTTTCGCTAATGTCTCCAGACTGAAAAATCGCCGCGTGCCGACAAATAAAAATGGCAGCCATTCAGTAAAGGTGCAAGATAAATGACTTTAAAAAACGGTTTTGAACTTCTCAAATATAGGGCAATAACATATAAAAAAATTAAAATTTTTAAAAATGGTCAAGCAACCATCCCTGTACCACTTCATATGGATTGACCCAATAATTGATTACAGCATTACCAAGCAACGGCCAAAAATGGTAGTTCAAGACTGTAGAGTCATGAGGTGAGCCAACTGTGGGTCTGATCATACTTACTTTTAGTTAAGTTAACTATCCCGTTTTGGAGAAAGCCACCAACAACTCGACAAGTAGCCGACCACAGCAATCATGGGACATTAGAGCAGGCAAGGTATAAGCTATTCCTCCCGAAGCATTTCAGTATCAAGGATTTATTTCAATGTAGATTAGAAAATGAACTAAAAGCGATTCCAGAAGATTACAATGTTGAAGTAGAATATGAAAATATTTAAAACAGTGCTTACAGGTATTAGGGACTGAAAGTAAGAGTCTAGGTAAACGGGATCCTCCATGGATGACTGATGACCTGAAGATGTTGATTAGGGAAAAGAAAGATCTCTACAAAAAATGGTTATCAACTAGATCACAACAAGACGGGCAAAACTACCAGACAACAAATTACCAATTAAGAAACAGAATTAAATTAGAAAAGAACAAGATGTGGGAACAGAAATGTATTGAAATTTAGAGTCTAATAGGTGGATCAGAAACGAAAGAAGTATGGAGGACAATTACCGGTATGAAGAAAACACAAGTAAACAAAGCAGTAGACAACCTAAGCCCCTTAAAGGAATGGAAAATGCATTATGCAAGCCTTTTAACTGAGGATAGGCCATATTACACGCAAGGGAATGAAGAGAAGATGGAAGTAAATGATCTAACTATATGTGTTACAACAGAGGAAGTGAATTATTCATTAAATAAAATGAAGAATGGCCGATCACCTAGTCCAGGAAACATTCCTGTTGAATTATTGAAGGCTGGAGGAAGATATTTGAAGAAGTGAAAAGCCTACCTGATGAAAAACTGTTGTACCAACTTATTGAGCCGCTTATTTGACAAGATAATGTTTGAAAAAATTAGACAAAATGTGGGCCACCATATTGGGGAAGACCAGAGCGGTTTTAGGCAGAACAGATCATGTACAGATAACCTATTTATTTTACAACTAATGGAGAAATTTATAGCAGTAGGGAAGTAGCTACACATTGCTTTTGTAGATTTAGCAAAAGCTTACGATACAGTACCTAGATCTAAGCTGTGGGAAGGCATGAAAGATATAGGTATGGATTATCACCTTTTACAAATTATTATTGAAATGTACAGAAATAATGTGGTACAGATTAAACGAGGTTCAAAGTTATCAGAACCTATCAATGTCACTAAATGTTTAAGACAAGGTTGCAGCGTGTCACCCATCTTATTCAATTTATATGTAGAAGTGGCTCTACGAAATTGGAAGAACAGCTGCAGAGGAATGGGAATCACAGTCAACAATGTACAGATATTTTCATTAAGTTTTGCTGACAATCAAGCCATTATAGCACAAGATGATTATGACCTTGAGTTCATGATACGACGATTACATCACGAATACAACAACTGGGGGCTATAAATGAGTCTAACAAAAACAGAGTATCTGGTGGTGAACAGTGATGCTAAATTTGAAGTAAACATCAATGACAAAGCAGTTATGAGACAGGTAGAGAAATTTAAATATCTTGGGGCACATATTGATAAAAATGGATTGGACCACACAGAAGTAAAATACAGAATAAAGCAAAGCAGAAAGGTGTTAGGGTGTTTGAATACTTTTTGGTGGGATAAGAATATTTCCAACAATAATAAGAAAAGAGTAGGTAAGATAATGGTTGAATCAGTGCTATGCTATGGTTCAGAACTATGGATATTAAACACGGATCTCAAAAGAAGACTAATAGCTGTGGAAATGGACTATTTGCGTAGGAGTGCCAGAATATCAAGAATCGAAAGAAAAACTAATGATGAAGTAAGAGTTAGAATGAAGGCAAATAATACAGTGATAGACAGAATTGAAAGAAACTTACTGAAAAGGTACGGACATATGATGAGAATGCCAGATCATCGGTGGCCTAAGAAAGTTTACGAATGGAAACCACCCAGCAGGCGTAAGCACGGAAGACCACGACGCTCTTGGACAGACCAGATAAATGGAGTGATTGAACATCACGGCTTCGACAAGAAAGGAGCGCTGGATATAGAGTCTTGGTGGAGGATAACAAGAATACGACAAGATGTTGTTATTAATTAATCCTGTAATAATAATAATGATGATGATAGATGGCACTGTAATTGGCAACAACACAAATGAGTACAAAAATGTTGAAAAACAGTAATATCTCAAACAAATACAGATCAGATTAGAAAAAAATCGAAGTACATTTTTTAAAATATTTTTGATAATGCTATCATATGACACTTCCCACAGCAAATGAAGCACAGACTGATCATACTTTCAGTCTATTGTCTGACTTGTCATTGCACTTCATTGATTTGGACTATACACATCTCTACACAATTGTTCCTCAATGTTTACAGTTGCAGAAAGATTAGCCTGGGCAAAAGTACTACAGGAGAGTTTGCACAAGTGCGATGTAGGCGGTTTCTTTGGTGGAGCTGTTGCATCTTTGAAGCATTCTGTCAATGAAACGTAACTTTTGGTTCACTTTCCCCACAATATTTTCTAGTGTTCTCTGCAGTCTAAGTTGTTTGTAATTGTAACTCCTAGGTATTTGGTAGAATTTACAACCTTAAGAGTTAACTGATTTATCGTGTAACTGAAGTTCAGCGGATTTCTTTTAGTGGTCATGTGTATTACTTCACACTTTTCATTATTTAATGTTAATTGCATGCATCATTTGTAAACACAAGGAAGAGTAGGGGACCATGATGCTTCTTTGGGGAACACCAGATATCACTTCTGTTTTTACTCGATGACTTACCATTAATTACTATGAACGGCGTCTTTTCTGATAGGAAATTGTAAATCCAATCGCACAATTGGGGATTTCATTAGAAGCCGCTTGTGAGGTACAGCGTCAAAAGCTTTCCAGAAATATGGAATTGATTTGAGATCCCTTGTTGATGGCACTTATCACTTCATGTGAATAATGGGCAAGCTGTGTTTTGCAAGAGCAATATTTTTGAATTGTGTTGACTATTGGTTAATAGGTCGTTCTCTTCGAGGTAGTTCATAATGTTAGAATAAAGTATCAGTTCCAAGCTCCTACTGCATATAGATGTCAATGGGCCTGTAATTTTGGAGTTCACCCAAATGCCTTTCTTGAATATTGATACTACTGGAAACGAGATATGCCAGGCGAAGCTACATAATTCCAGTCATCCAGTCCAATGTTGGCACTAATGGGTCCAGGCGAAGCCTAAAGCTGTGTGCTGTGCATGCAAGAGTATATGAATCTGCTTTCAGCTCTGAATGCCCATATGTGTAATGCTTTGTTGAATGCTTTGCACACTGACACTTCTTGATGGCTCAGCAATGAAATCCACAGCAATTTGAAAGCGAGCTGCACTTCTCTCATGTTGAACAATTCTAGTCATTGGTCCCATTCTTTCAGAATCTTTTTCCAGCCGCAGCTATGTAGGAGTTGTTTTGACGAGTTACTGGATTCACGATATTAACAGTGCAGTTGTGAAATGGCTGTTGTACATCCAAGGATGTGCGTAACTTTCATCTATTTAAGGTAATGTCTCAAGAAATCTCCGAGGTTCTAGGCGACTGCTGGGTATAATTAATAAAACAAATCTATATTCCCAGCCACAAAACGGTTCTGAGGAAACAAAACGAAGCGACATTCGCTTCACACGCTGATAATCACATGAACATTGTTTTGAGAGACTTGTCGATTACCTACCAGGTGGAGGGGGGGTCGTTCTGAATTTGGTAACTTTTATCTTTTGGGAGCGTGTAAATTATGACAAACAGCGTTAAATATGGCGTCAACATCGATCACAAGCTAGGACACAAACCACTATGCCTATCAGTATATGTTGCTATAATATTTACACAGCTATCGTATTTGTTTGCTTCGTCAACTTTCGGCAACTACCACTGATCTAGGGTTGGAGCAATGTTACAGATGTGTCAACCACTGCTTCATAGTTGGGGATGAATGGGTTTTACACCCCTTAGCTTCAAATTGGCTTCACACTGTCGTTCCAGCCGCCTCGACTCCGAGATAAAATATGAATACTCTTTTAGTTTAATTTTTATATCGATGCATTAATAATTAACAGCTGTGCATTGTCTTAAGTATTTAAAAATTGGACATTTTCTTACCAAGCCATCCATCTGCACGTAAGCAATCGTTGAATCGGGTTCCTGTATTCTTCTTGCCATTTTCTCAATGGAATAAACTATTACGGTAAATATTATACACACTACCACATAACCTATCCAAACTACACGACCTAACCACACTTCCAAAGAAGCCCACTCCAGCAAAGATGTTAAATTCTTGGCGTGTGGCGAAGACGCTCCAATCTTCAGTTACTTGTTTACAAATTTGGTTATTATCTTTGAAAGTTGTTGACATATGTTGTTGACATTGATCTCTGGTTGTTGACTGCACAGGCGACTAGAGGCAGCTTAGGAGGGCACCCAAGATTTCCCGACCGCCCGATAGATGTCTCTACGGTCACGCTACCGCATTGGTATATCTGACTCGATGCATAAGACGCCGTTTTTCATTCTGGCATATGTTAACTGTTTCGTGTTAAGGTTGCCCATTTCCATTTCAAAGTGCCAGTGCACTGACACTGTATCACAAGGAGATGTACCTTGTTATTACATATGAAACTAATGCAGCAATAAGATGTTGTCATCAATTCAATCAAGTCTTAAAATATTCGTCGTTAATGTGGTGTAATGGATACCGTTCTAGATTGACAATACAAGGGATCGTAATTCGGAACCTCACACTCCCTTTAATTTTTTTTAAATATTTGATTTAAACATTCTAGGAGTTGCTTATTAATGTAAGGCAAGTATGATTTGCACTGTCATTATTTATATTTCCTTGTGATTAGAAAATGAAGGACGCAAATATTTCGCCGTTTATTTCCCAATCTATGATAATTTCACAGTGTGCACTTAGGTAGGAACCCAAGAGGACAGCTTCACGAGCGTCAACAATATTAATATTCTTCCTTATCACATGTTTGGCTGTCTGCTTCCGAAATACAGCGATCTCCAAGAGTATTATCAGAGTGCACTCTAGATACTATTGTAGAGATTTGCCGAAACAGCTGGCTTTCTTCACCAAGTCATGCTAGTACATTTTATTACTTGTGCGCTCTGAACTATAATCATACTGGTCACAAAACTAAGATTGCATGTGAACTTGTAATATCAAGAAGTAAACATGATCTTCAAAAATAGTACTTTATTAAAAATTCTAGCAGGAGACAATAAGGAACACGGTAAATTATTCAGACAGAAAAGTATAAAATAAACCTATAGTTTATATTACATCAGTCGGTGGTGATATGGCTAAATTCAAAAAGCTACTAACCCCTCGCCTTCTAGATATCTATTCCTTAAAGGAATTGATTAATAATCTGCATTACTTCCTGTTTAAGTTTTAACTTCACTATAAGAACTGACCATGTCACTCATGGATATGTCACTTATTGGCTGTATACTTTTTCTGCCGAATTACAACGTAAGCTTTGTGGTACAGACAGTGTGTTGGTGTTAGCATTACACATTCTCTGAAAAATGCAAATCACTTAGAATGAGCTGAATAATCTTGTGTGGGACGTGAGATAAGTAATTAATGCTGTTCCTGCTCTATGACTGACAGGTTCTTGTATATAACCTTGTCCGGTTAGTAAATTAATTACTATCGTAAAGCGAAAATTTCATTGCCAACATTAACACACTAAGCCCTTGCAGCCCTTTACATGCATCTGTTTACAAACAATTCAGTCAGTAAGCCGCATGACATTCACATATTATTATTGCAATAATATGACATTCTACATCCCAGCGAAACACTCCCGTCACGATTTCATAGACCTCGAAAATAAAACTGGACAGGCAGGGAATTATGAGGGCAGCTTAAATTGCTCCGAAAGCAGCAATAACATTCGTATTCGCCTGCCTGACCACATTCTCGGAAATCTTCACATATCTGGAAAGACACAAAAAATTGTGATAAGGAAGAACAGGATTTCCTTCTATAGGCTACGTTTCACTCTAAGCTATTTACGCTTACTTTCCTACTTGAGCATATACTCATTACTGTAATGGCAACATACTGCGAAATAAACAGAATATTAGGGACAAAACAGTTTTTAATTCATACTTCGTTCTGAAATCAGACGGAAATATATAATCATATGTTGCAGAATATACTCGCATTACATTCGTAAGAAAGAGGCAGAATGCGTTCAAACTGCCGCATCGAGGCAATGTTTACATTAGTATAGTATGCAATTCTTTTGGCTCTCGCTAACTTGTGATGCTATTGGTGGTTCTCATTTCGCACAGAGATCTGGTAGCGTAACCGTAGAGACATCTATCGGGCGGTCGGGAAGTCTTGGGTGCCCTCCTACGCTGGCTCTAGTCGCCTGTGTTGACTGCTTGTTTTGGTAGAAGCGTTATCTCTGGGATAGTGGGATGTATACGGTGCTACGGCGTGACACCGTCAGAACATGCCTTTCTGTAAAAAGGCGAAGAAGTATACTTGTTAATGGTGTTACGTAGTGACAAGCTCACCATTTGTTGTGCTATAGGTGCGAACTTGTATATACAGGTATGATAATGTAAATTATTTTTTTTTTCATTGGTTTGACTTGTAGTACCACATGCTAACTTCCATTGATACTATAACGTCCTAATATTAAGAATAGACTTAAATTATGATTAATTTTTCACCGATAGGTTAAATGTTTACAGATCAGCTGCTGTTGAGTGTTATGTTCATAGTGTATTTGCCTTTATAAATTTTTGATTGTTTGCTTTACACCACATTCCTTCGTTATTGAGTTTTTGCTATAATCCAACAGTCCGTTGACCGTGGCATGTCAATTATTACCGAGACGATTGTTGTTAATGTTTCTGTATGCAAGGTAAACATTTCACAAATAAATATTTTTCGTGGCACATTATATTATAACTGGTTTTTTAGTTAGGGACTAGTGTAGGAATATGTGTTGTGTCAAGTTCAGCCAATGTCACTGATTGTTGAAAGTGCAGGGTGTCCACAAAAGATGCCTACCAGGCATCTGCGGATTGCGCAGTACTGCTCCTGGCTGCCGCCACCGCATTCACCAGCCTCGGCAGCACTCTATTCTCTGACTCTATTGTGCCACGGAAGCATACACTAAGTTAAAGTCTAAAAAACATTGCCATGAGTAACCGAAGCTTACCTTTATTTACAGTAGATGTTCAAAATGATGTCCCTCTATGGAAAGAGCGGCCTTACATCTTTTGAACACTCGGCGAATTTCGGCTGCCGAAATCTGGGAAATGACTAGTCAAATCCTCTCTTCCAACTCTTTGACAGTATGTGGATTGCTTGCTTACACCTTGTCTTTTAACATTTCCCAAAGATAAAAGTTACAGGGATTTAGAACTGAAGAAGGAAGAGGCCAGTTAACTATCCTATCATCAAAAATACTTTGTATTTGGCAATGTGTGGTCTTGCTGTCCTGCATGAAATAACCGTACAGTGTTTTGCTGGGTGAAAGTTCTAGAAAAAATGGATGCAGGATATTGTTCACATACCTGTCAGAATTTATTGTTTCGTGAAAAAAGGTAGGCCCAATTAGTCGCCTAACACTAATTGCACACCACACTTCAGTTTTCACATTATGAAGAGATTGTTGATGTAACTCGTGTGGATTTTCTGAGCTCTGCGAATTTACGTAGCCTGTTTTTTAGACTTTAACTCAGTGTATGTGCCCACGGCAGAATAGAGTTCGAGAATCGGCCCCTGCTGTGGCCGGCAGATGCAGTGGCAGTGTCCGGGAGCCATACCGGATGATCCACAGATGCCTGGTAGGCGTCTTTCGTGAGGCACCCTGTACTAATTGAAGCTGACACTAAGCACAGTGGCTGGTGGAAGCAAACTGTAATGGTATTTCCCATTTATGTTTGCTCCCATAAGCCACTGGACTAAGTGTCAACATAATTTGCTTCCCTACATAGCTAACAAATTTCTAATTCAAATCAAAATATTTTATCCCATTATTACCAGTCTTCAATTTACGTCATCTCGAGTTTGAAAGTAATGTGCAAAATGGATAGATTTGCAGGTCAGTCCTTACCACAGTTTCGTGCTACTGATAATACAAACAAAAAAATTACACAAAAGGTGACAAAGCTAAATGTTTATAGACTACTAGCTTTCAGAAATTTATATTTCATTCATCAGGCAGGATGAGGAAAGAGAAAAGGGAAAGGTAGGGTGGGTGAATGTGAACATCAGAGATGTTACAAGATAAGTACTGGGCCATGCCAATGTAAACCAAAGAGTATAGATCAATAAGTCAATGAAGTAATGCAGAGTGCTGTTGGGGGAGGGGGGGATGTACAAACAAAATTAAAAGGGAAAGGTAAGAAACATATGCGAGGGGGAGAAATTACTAAAGTCAGTTGAGGATGGTGGAGGGGAGAGGTTAATGTAAGTTTAGACTAGGGGGATGGTGGGAGGAAAGGATGTATTGGAGGGCAAGTTCTTGGGGGGAGTATCCAAATTGCATGTGTGGTGTAACTTGTGGCAACATCCCTGGAACTATGATGGAGGGCATGCTCTGCCACAGAATATTGGTAAAAGTCTCGATCAGTGGCATGGCCTACACTGCATAATGTACTTATGTGACGTGGTTTGGCAGTGTTGGCAACAGTCGCTGTGGATGCTGGGATGAATGGCAGCACGCTACGTTTACAAGATGTGAAATTTAACGTTAAAAGCTGCTTGTTAATTTCAAATAACTGATCCTGTTAGGGAACTGCCAGATAAGACGTTTGTTAAATTTCAAATAACTAATCCTGGCTGGAAACTGTCAGATAAAAGAGCTGCAGTTATTTAAAACTAACAAGTCCTAGCAAAAGGGATCCAAGATAAGAGATTTGCGCAACGGAATACATGAGGTTTCCTCCAGGAAGCAGAGGGAAACCATAATAATAAAACGGATCTGAGGTTAAATTACAAACAAGGGAAAATTTAACTAAGCTAGTTTATTGCCAGTTCACATGGAAATGGGGGCAACACCGATTTTAAATACACAATAAAAGTGCATCCCACTGTAATTTATTAAGTGCTAATTTTGTTCACACACCAAGAGGGGTCAGATAATCAAAAACGTGGATGTAAAACAAGCAGGAGGATTGGTAGGACATGGGACACAATCATCACAAGCGCATAGCTGCGACACTTACTCTCACAGAAGACTGTGACATGAAATACTGCACAATGCACAACCAGGCAGATAAGCCGAATCTGCCAAGTTATGATATTCATAACCACGTTCACTCTGTTCCACCTCCAATACCTGGAAGGGGCCACTAAATTTCACACAAACCTTACACATGAGTGAACTGATAAGAAGCCAGAAGGACGCGGAAAGATATTATGGAAATTACGCCTGAAGGGCTGGAAAACGTTGAACAAAGAATAGGTCTTTGTTCCACATGCTGTAACGGTCACCAAACTACAACTCACTAGTCATCATTTACCGTTTTTAACAGAAATCAAAGTCACACCGGCAAACATACATGAGGGGAATATGCCATATTCCCGAGAATAACATAATTCACACACACCTAAATCACACGTAACTTATTACTAATACAAAGAGTAGCATGGACCTAGCTGTGGCTCACCATTTATACCATACGAACATCTTACCTAAGCCGAAACCGGAGAGAGAGTGACGACGCCACTCTGATTCGTACAAATCCTTGAGCCAAAGCTACCAAAGAGCATGGCGGAGACATACCGTATTGGAAACAAGGCATAAGCGAAAGATGCACAACAGAGATCCCTGCGGCGAAACGAGGCAAGCGCAGCACGCAGTAGAAGCGTATCACTCGCACACAGGGTAAATACAGGGTGGGGAGCATAACTAGGCCCTACATGACATGTAGGGAGCATGCCCTCCATCATGGTTCCAGGGACCTTGGATACTTGCCTCCAGCACCAGTCCCTCAGTGCTACGGAGATGGAAACTTGCTGTCCAACACATCCTCTCCTCCCTCCCGCGCGCGCCCACACACACACACACACACACACACACACACTCCTAATCTTGCCTTTTTTAATTTTTTATTCAGCATCATTCGGTTCACTTCTTCATACAGTAAAACCTCGTTTTTATGTTCCCAGTTTTTACGTTTTCCCGCCATTTTTGTCAGTACTGTCAAATTTCCTATGTTCACAATGTTCTCCCTCATTTTGCGTTAACATATTTACACTTTTCCCACGTTTTACACTTTTCAAAAGCATGTTCATGAAGAAAAAAATGACGTAATCTACATAAATTGATGCTAGCATGACTTTCCCCTTAAAGTATAATGCTTAAAAATTATTCGTAGTCCAGTTTCTTGACACTTTGCATTTATTCAAACGTATTTCGCGTATCATTGTTGGCAGTATGTGAAATATAAAATCACAAGAACGTGAGATTGCACACATACATTAACAAAAGTCACACATATTAAAGCAGAGACACGGTCCTAGCAGAGTCATAGAGTAGCATAAAACAGATATCCATAGATATATGAATGAATTTTTCTTTTCTTTCCAACAGGTGTAGTCCCTAAGTGAGGACTTATCACAGAATATTTTCTTGCAAGATGTGATTGAATGAGAAAGATCTTTACCAAGGGCCATCTACACTCTTACCTTGAAGTGTATGTTGCTAATGCCTACCATGAACAAAGATGGCAAAACAGCTGATTTGTAGGCATCACCAACTCTCAACCAAACTGCTGCCTCCCAACCTAACTTCGATCTCAGGCTTCAGTACAATTCACACAGTCACCACTACCAGTTTTTCAAATTTTGTATTTTCCATATGCTAAATAACCACCATACTATCATAGGTGCTGCGAACATTTGTGCCATGAAGAAGAGCTAAACCATGAATGGCTCATAATAAAGTTTACCTGAAAGGACTACATAAAGGACAGAAACTTGAAGGCAATGGTATGGAAAAGAAGAATTTGATGAAGATGAGAGGGTAAAATTTTACTTACTATCCTGGTGGCCTCGTGTAATAATGTTGGCAATCATGTGATGTTGGCATCCTAATCAAGTCATTCTATGTGGATTTCTGAGAATATTAATGTAGGGACAAAAATTTTCTACCGTGTAGTAGATGTTACCAACACACTCACGCAAGGACACCGTTACAGTAGGTAAAATTTTACTCTCTCATCTTCATAAAAATCTTCTTTTCCATAACATTGTCTTCAACTTTCTGTCCTTTATGTAGTTCTTTCAGGTAAACTTTGTTATTGGCCATTCATGGTTTTGATCTTCTTCACGGTGCAAATGTTGGTAGCTCCTATAATAGTATGATGGTTAGTTGGTATCTGGAAAATACAAAATTTGAAAAACTGGTAGTGGTGACAGCCTGAATTGTAGTGTAACCTGAGAATGAAGTTAGACTGGGAGGCAGCAATTTGGTTGTGTGTTGGTGACACCCACAAATCAGCTGTTTTGCCATCTTTGTTCATGGTAGTCACTAGTAACATACACTTCAAGGTAAGAGTATGGATGGCCCTTGGTAAAGTTTTTCCATCATTTATATACATTCTTTCAATCCATTTCTCTTCTTTGCTTAGTATTTGATTGCCATCTTAGTACTTTATGTTAATTGAAATGCTTCTCTGTTCTCAAAACATTTTTAGTTTTTGTCGTGGTTAGGTACATATTTGCAGCTTCCCATTACTCTTCTAATCATTACTGCTGTGAATTTTGTACTTTCTGTTGATCTAATTTTTACAATGTCTGTATTCCCTTTTGCTTCCCATATTTGCTCATTTGTATGCTTTGTACTTTCATTTTGCAAGTTATTCTAGGATTCCTATTGTGCCTTGCCAATGTGATTTTCTACTGCCCTAACTTTAAGCTATCCATGTCTTAAGTTTTATTTTTCCACTTGTTTTAGTGGGTTGTTGCTTAACATACTTTTAAAAAACTTCTGTAACATAACAGGCCTTAATTTTGTACCTATCAGAATATTCTACAGATTTTATTGACATTTCATAATAACTAAATTATTATCAGTGCCCCTACCTACCTCTGGGAATGTTTGGTAGTTTGAAATCTGTTATCTGAGTCTGGCTGTACATAATTAGTCTTTTTTTTGGTCATTTTTATTTTATGATTCAGTGCTTTAAATACAGAGGCTTCATAGACGTGTTTAACTACTAAATGGACTTTTATATGGAGACTGCGCACCGCTGCAGCGAGCAGCTCACTATTGTTGAGGTGGCTCACTGTAGCTAGCCAATGTTTCACACGAGCCATTGAGCAGCCCTCGCTTTGCACTACATTGTTTTCCAATCAGTTATTCTCACAGTATTAATATAAGAATTTGCCATTGACACAGCTCTTATTGTATCATACCCTCGTACTAACACCAGATTTGAGTACCGTATGTGCATTTCGTTCTCTGCATTACAGTGTTCTTAAAGACCAAGAAAAGTTTTATAAATTTCTGATCAACTCGGCTAATCTGAAACCAAAAGACATTTTTCTTGGGGAAAGGTTTGCCTTGACTTACTTGCTGCTTCTTTTCTACATGTGGTGTCAAAATAAATCTTATTTTTTACATTTAAACTGGAATGTTCAGAAAAATCTACTCATTTCATTGAGTGATAGAACAGGACTCTGAAAAATATGGAAAAACAGGATGATTGTCACATGATGATAGTTGGGTCAGAAGTCCATGATACGACCCGTTGGCTTGCAGTGTTCCCGGTAAGACAGAAGTTGCGATGACCGTGCTGCTACAATCGAACTCTTCTCCTGAAACACAGACCCCAAATTATTATGTGGTTAGTTACGTGTGCACCACATCTTGTCAAATTAACTTGAGCAATCTTTTCTTCTTCGATAATTTATGCTTATGTAAAAATTTGAGTGGTAGTTATCACCTATAATTCATACTAGGACTTTGTTCTGTAGGAGGGAGGGAACACACTCAGTGAGAATGCACTTTAATTGAATAACAACCACAAGATGATTAACTTTTACGAACATCATGTATTATGCCCCGTAGGCTAGGATTACATGAGATCTGTACTGGATCAAGTCTCAAGAAGAACTTAACTAGAAACTACTTTGACAAAACTCATTTCATTTATCTTGACAATGTATGTATAAACTCCATGTCCACACCGTCTCTTCTTATACTCTTATGTTTTGCTATGTTGCATGATGGCCTCTTCTTCAACCACTATGACTGTCTTTGGACTGCCTCACCTGCTCGCTCCCTCATACCTGCACACACAAGCGCATGGCACACAGTAAAATCTTTAAATATCTATCCCTCACCCGCCTAATCCTTAACCTACACATCAACTCCGCCAATGAACACACCTGTCAACTCCTATCTCTAATCAAAATCCTCAACCTTTCCTCTCCTACATCTACACCTGCAGTTCAGAATATCCTCCTTCAGGCCAACCACAAATTAGAACAGCATGCCACCCAGCACCTCAAAAAACTATCCAATCTCCTGGTCACCCACCTCCGGAAAGGCAATACTCTCTCCCTCAACAACCTCTCCAGTAAACCTCAACCTCCTCTGATTGCACACAAACCCAGTCTCTCCCATCTACTCAATCTCCCACTCCCAACTCCTCTCCCTCCCAAACCTCAAAATTCCAATCCACACAATCCGGAACCACAACATCCCAATTCAGTGGTCAACCTCTCCTCTAAACCTCTCTCCCAATCTGAAACCTCTGTCCTATCCAAAGGGCTGACCTTTAGCCCTACTCCCAAATTCAACCAAACAGCCCTTGTGAAAGATTTACTATCCTATACTCGCAGTCTTTGCTGGAGATATCACTTTGCCACGAAGAAAAATAATCCTCTTCCTAATGATCCAGCTCCCCAAGACATCATTCAAATCGAACCCTGCCTAGAACAGTTCCGTCCTCCGTCACAGCGAGACCCACCTGCTCTTCCTCAAAATCACCCTCTTCAAACCTTCCAGGAATTCCTTACTTCCAACCTTGCCTCCCAGTCCTTCCTGAGAAACCTTAATCCTACTCCCAACATTACCGCAGCTGAATCCCGAGCTATCCGTGATCTGAAGGCTGACCATTCCATCGTCATTCTCCCTGCCGACAAGGGCTCCACGACAGTGGTACTTGATCGGCGGGAGTATGTGGCAGAGGGAGTGCGTCAGCTTTCAGATAATACCACATATAAAGTTTTTCAAGGCGATCCCATTCCTGATGTCCAGGCAGAGCTTCAAGGAATCCTCAAAACCTTAGGCCCCCTACAAAACCTTTCACCTGACTCCATTAACCTCATGACTCCACCGACACCCCGCACCCCCACCTTCTACCTACTTCCCAAGATTCACAAACCCAATCATCCCGGCCGCCCCATTGTGGCCGGTTACCAAGCCCCAACAGAACGAATCTCTGCCTACATAGACCAACACCTTCAACCCATCATGTGCAGTCTCCCATCCTTCATCAAAGACACCAACCACTTCCTTGATCGCCTGAAATCCTTACCCAGCCTGTTACCTCCTGAAACCATCCTTGTATCCATCGATGCCACTTCCTTATACACTAATATCCCACATGCCCAGGGCCTCGCTGCGATGGAATATTTCCTTTCACGCCGACCACCCACTTCCTTACCTAAAACCTCTTTCCTTAATACCCTAGCCAGCTTCATCCTAACCCACAACTTCTTCACTTTTGAGGGCCGGACATACCAACAACTAAAGGGAACAGCCATGGGGACCAGGATGGCCCCCTCGTACGCGAACTTATTTATGGGACACTTAGAGGAAGCCTTCCTGGACACCCAAGCCTGTCAACCCAAAGTTTGGTATAGATTCATTGACGACATCTTCATGATCTGGACTCACAGTGAAGAAGAACTCCAGAATTTCCTCTCCAACCTCAACTCCTTTGGTCCCATCAAATTCACCTGGTCCTATTCCAAATCCCATGCCACTTTCCTCGATGTCTACCTCCATCTATCCAACGGCCAACTACACACATCCGTCCACATCAAACCTACCAATAAACAACAGTACCTGCATTATGACAGCTGCCATCCTTTCCACATCAAACGTTCCCTTCCCTACAGCTTAGGTCTTCGTGGCAAACGAGTCTGCTCCAGTCCTGAATCCCTGAACCAATACACCAATAACCTGATAACAGCCTTCACATCCCGCAGCTATCCTCCTGGTCTGGTACAGAAGCAAATTGCCAGAGCCACTTCCTCATCTCCCCAATTTAAGAACCTTCCACAAAACCCCAGAAGTGCCCCTCTTGTCACCGGATACTTTCCGGGACTGGAGCGGACTCTGAATGTGGCTCTCCAGCAAGGATACGACTTCCTAAAATCCTGCCCCGAAATGAGATCCATCCTTCATGACATCCTTCCTACTCCACCGAGAGTGTCTTTCCGCCGCCCACCTAACCTCCGTAACCTCCTAGTCCACCCCTTTGAAATCCCCAAACCACCTTCCCTACCTTCTGGCTCCTAGCCTTGTAACCGCCCCCGTTGTAAAACCTGCCCTATGCACCCTTCCACCACCACTTACTCCAGTCCCGTAACCCGGAAGGTGTACACGATCAAAGGCAGAGCCACTTGCGATAGTACCCACGTGATCTACCAACTGACATGCCTGCACTGTGAAGCGTTCTATGTGGGAATGACCAGCAACAAACTGTCCATTCGCATGAATGGACACAGGCAGACAGTGTTTGTTGGTAATGAGGATCACCCTGTGGCTAAACATGCCTTGGTGCATGGCCAGCACATCTTGGCACAGTGCTACACCGTCCGGGTTATCTGGATACTTCCCACTGACACCAATCCTTCAGAACTCCGGAGATGGGAACTAGCCCTTCAGCATATTCTCTCTTCCCGTTGCCCACCTGGTCTCAACCTCCGCTAAATTCGAATTCCCACCCACCATCTTAACATCTTTGCCTTGGTTCTCTGGACAGAGCCTCTGCCTCAAGTGGCATCTCTGTCTAACTTCTAACTTCTTTGCTTTCTACAGTTCTACAGTATGTCTGCCTAAGTGTACTTGTGTCTGTGTAAATGTGTGGGTGTATGTGCATTTATTTACCTTCCATTTTTTCCCCCAAGGTAAGTCTTTCCTGTCCCGGGATTGGAATGGCTCCTTACCCCCTTCCTTTAAACCCTTATCATTTCCTTTTCCCTCTCCTTCCCTTCTGCCTGATGAAGCAGCTAGGCTGCGAAAGCTAGCATTTTTGAGTGTGTGTGTGTGTGTCTGTGTGTGTATTTGTTGCTATTACTGCCTGTGCCCCTTCGCCTGGTAAGTGTACTTCATCTATTTTTTACGTATAAATATCTACTTATCTATATATGGTGAATCTGCACGTCTCGTGGCGGGGCAATCCCACAGTGTGCAGCTAAATTAGCTGTTACACTACAGTCTTTGACCAATATCAGAGTTAATAAAGATGATTGTTTGTTTATGTGCATAATATGAATTATAGATTACAAATTTCTATTTTAAAAGTGATATGTAGCTTCTCTCTGATGGTTAGGTATAGGTTAACCGAGGTATTTTCTTTTTGCAAGAGAGCACTGAAGGCATGCATTTTGGACTGAGACTTGTGATCGATGGTACATTCTGTTATGGTAATCTGTAATATACAAGGTTAATCACAGATTATTTATCTACAGTACATAAATATTACAATATTATCCCGTATGTTTATATTTGTTGATACTGTTTGTTTTGCTAGTTGGTATATCGGCTTAAGTGCAGTTTATGAGTCTGCGAGTAGCGTTTCATATGTAGATGTTGGCAATGGTGCCGCAGCAAATCAGAAGTCGTGTTTGCGTGGCCAGTAAGAAATAGCGTTGCTCTTTATGGTTTGTTAATAAATTGGTGTAGTGGCTGTAAAGATCTTCAGATCAACATATTGCATTTCAATACATGTGAAACTTATATTTACATTCTGTAATGGAGATTGAGCATAAGATGATGACTTGGCTATACTATGTAGTCAAAATTATTTTCACCAGTGATTTAAACTGTGGTGATTGCATGACTTTTGCAGTGTTTACAACCGCAATTACTTTTACTGAGCGGTACTGAACTGGAGATTCAGGCACCACTATGAGAAAGGCACTACTATGAGAAAAAATTCTTATGTAACATAAGCTATACCCAACCTTAAGGCTGTGCTGGCCTGTTGTTGGTTTTGAAGTTGTTGGTAGTGTGTCAAAGAATAGACTCAAAGTGATGGAAAAAGCCTTTCACTTAAAACAGTTATCTGTAGCATAGCCTTGAGAAGGTTAGGTATAGGTTAAACAAGAATTTTTGTTTTTCTTTTTTTACTACTTGGGGGCACGTAGTGTCCAAATCTCCGGTTCAGAACCGACTTCAGGATACACGGATTCTTCCAAAATTACCCAACATCTGTTTTTGCTTAGGGAAGTGAACACTAATTTTAATATTATTCATTATTCATGTATTGCAGGACACTGGAAAATGATTGTCAGTCGTATTACTTGAGAGAGAAACATGTATTTCAATTTATGTTGCAAGAAATTATTAAATCTGAATGGAAAAGTAGCTAATGTGAAAAAAGGCCAAATTCACAACACATGAAACACGGAATCTTATTGGCCACTGGTACACCACTCCTGATTGCCCGCCTTCACCTGCATCATTCGTCTTTCTGTTACCAACGTTGATGCATGAAGCACCACTCTTGGACTCATAAACTGCACTTTTAGCAGTATATATGTGTAGCTTAGCTTGTGAGACTCAGATATGACATCATTGGTCAAAACCAACAGGTTGTATTGGTGTCTTCAGTTATACCTGGCTGTATTGATTGAGGAATGTCTAACAGTTTACAAAAGTAAATACAACGATTTAGACTACCAATGTTTTTTTTAATAAGAAGAGCAGACTTATACCCCAGATTGTTGAAAAAATAGTCATATTGATTGTATCATTGAATATTCAGAGTGGCACTCTCCCAGGAATTGATGTAAGAAAAATCAAACTAATTTAACTGCCTGTTCCATGGCTTCTTAGTAGAATATTTTATAGAAAACACATACATCTTTTTTTTAACAATGGGAAATCCAGATTGAACACACAACTGCATGTGTGATTTTATTTTTAAAAGCACTGCTTAATCTGCACAGAAGAAATGAAAACAGTACTGTATAGGAAATATCTGAAATGAGTTATTAAAAATGTGTAAGCTGTGTAAATGAAACTTCTGTTCTTCCTGGGGCAGCACATCTTAGTTGGCCTTGTAAACCTTGAATACTTCCTTCTGTGCACTGCCTTTCATGGTTTTGTTAGAATAGTGAGCGGTGAAGGAATTCCAAATTCATGCTCTTGCTTAACTTTCATTTATAAGTTGTTCAACAATTAAATTTGTGCATTTTCTACAGTGTGAATACGGTCTACCAGCTGAAAAACACAGACTAACAATGTCTCTTGAACTCTTATGTGCCTGCATTATTTGACTCTATGTAATGTGAGTAGAAGACGATTCACTTGACAGTAATATACAGAGAACTGAAACAGATGCTGACATGCACCTGGCCAATTGCTCCCATTTAACCTTGTGTCATGTAAACCACTTCAGATCACCACTGTTAGCTCACAGTCTCCCGTGTAAAAGCACTCTCACTATCTGTTCAATAATTGTAGTAAAAAATAAATAAGTTTATTAGTTGTAAAACACAATTTACAGTGCATAACATAAGAGTCCTTTATATAAGCTAAGAAAAAACCTTGTGATGTTTTATGATTTATATACATTTGCAATTGCTGTTGGTACTGTTCATTTGGCTTTGTTTATCAATATGTTCTTTAATAGACTAAATTTAAAGTTTGCCTGAAGTTGGAAGGTCTAGTTGTATTACTGTACATGCTTTTTCATTTTTATTTGTAGAGATGAAATTAAATGTACAACGTATATTTGTGGGCAATTTACCCACAGATATAACTGAAAATGATATTTCGAAGAGGTTCTCCAAATATGGAAAGATACAGTCAACTGAAATTAAACGTCGCTCTGATGGTTCAGTGTTTGCTTATGTAAATTTGGAAGCTGACAGGAGTCACATAAATGAAAGTAAGTACTAAAATTTTCTATTACCATTCTTGTGTAACAATTAATGTATTGACTTGTTCCATGACCATGGACTCTCACTCCTCAATTGGGACCAATAAAAAAAAAAAAGTATCTTTTGAATGTAATGAAGTGTGTACTGTATAAATGACTGCAATTGTGGAAGAAATGTTTGGTTTCATTTATACATTTTTAGCTCATTAGCAAGTCCAATTAATTTAATGTTCAATCCTAACCACTTTTCATTTCTAGTAATCATACAACTATGCATGTGTTTTAGCTTATGTTATCATGAGAATCGCATCTAAAAGGACAATGACATGTAATGTGTTGTCAAGTTTCTCTATGTGAAAATCTATTAGAGATTTGTGCTTTATTGACAAGATTTTATTTAAGTTTTTTTTTGGAAGATATGAAGTAAATCATATTGGGTAATTTAATTTGTCTCACTTAAATCTATAAACTTTAAATTTGCATTAAGCAATGTTTATTAATTGAAAAATTATTTATTGTGTAGGATCATACTAAATAGCTCTTCCTTTTGGAAGATAAACAGAAAAAGGAGTTCTTTAGAATTAACCCTCTGGATGGCATGTTTACTGATTTTGTATACATGTGCACTTACTTTGCAATTTCGACTTCACATAGGTATCACTTTTAGGGAAAACAGAGGGTAAAACTGCAACAAAACAACTTGTTATTGTGATAATTATTTATTTCAAGTAAAATATAAACAAATGGGTCAGATTTATTTAGAAAGTGTTAATAAATGTCTTCAGTCTGAACAGATTTCCTTCTGCTCATCACTAGAATCACAGAAGGAACACAATCTGAAGAGAATGCTTCTTGCAGACATTGTATCTGCAAATGTTGCATGATGATTTCATCCTGACATGTTTGTGTCATCCACCTTCATGAAGCATTCCAGGCTTAGATCCACCTTTACTGATTATTTGTAGAAATATTTGTATGTCCGACAGGTTCATTAGTTTCATTCTTTGTTCCTAAATGACCATTTCTAAGACTATATGACATGCTTTTTAGAAAAATTTGTTACCTGTTTTGTGATGTGGGTTCTTTGCAGCTATTGTAGTTGCTGGTGATGAAAGCAGATGTGTACAGTTTGACTCGAAGACTGCATTGAGCCATACTTATTTTACAGAGCTGTACAAAGCTCAATACGTGCATGTTGTGTTTGACCAATACAGCTTAGTTTGGTCAACACATGAAAGCACCCAAATTAGCAATATCAACATCATCATCAGTCTCGTCACATATCAACTCAACTTCTGAAACTTCCAATAGTGTTTATAGAATCTCTTCAGCATCCCTTATAATATCACTATTGTAGTTGCTAGAAAAGGGAACTTTTGCAGTCAGCTGTGATATTTACTGAAAATTTGCGAGAGCTGAACTACTACCAAATGGCAACCGCAAGTATTTGAACAGGCTCAGATGCATATTAATGACAAAAATTTTCTGAGATTCCTCATCTAAAGGAATTTTCAAGTAGTCATTGCGCAAATCTATTTTTGAGTGCCGAGTTTGTCCATAAGTTCCTACGGGTGAGGCAACGGAAAACTGTCAACCACTGTTTGTGGGTTAACTGTGCTTTTAAAGTCTAAACGAAGACAAAGTTGTCCACCTGGCTTTGATAGTAAAACCAAAGGAGATGCCCATTGACATCTATAATAGGTTCAATGACACCCACTGCTTGCAATGATGTGAGTTCCTGTGCTATGCGATCTCTAAGTGCGTGAGGCATGGGGCAGGCTTTTCAAAAACAGGGCTGGGCGTTTTCTTTCAATTGTACATGAGCCATCCCCATTCCACTGCTAAATACTTCAGGAAATTTTGCACAAAGTTGAGTAATGCTGTCTTGAGATGGTAGTGTGTAAATTGCTAACACTTGATTTTGAATGGTGAAGCCAAACAAATCGAAACTTCCAGACCAAAAATGTTTTCATATGACCGGGCTGCTTCCACCTGAAATTGCACTGTTCGCATGACATTCCGATTAGTTGCTGCTAAGCTACAGGTGCCCAAAATCGGAATGCGCTGACCGTTGTACGCTGTGAGTGGAGTGTTACACTTCACAAGGACTGGTTTGCCCAATAGTTTGTAAGTCTTTTTATTGAGCAAGGAAACAGACGAACCTGTGCCCAACTGAAACTATACATCGTGCAAAGCAATGTTCAGGGTCACATACATTTTATTAGCCTGACGTTCCACAACAGTGTTAGAATTAGTGTTTCTTTTCTGTAGTCTCTTACGTTTGTTACGGTGCACTTTGCTTTCAGCTACTACAAGAGAATGTACTGAATTATTTTTGTCGGCTATGAGAAGCACTTGTCTGTTTTATTCTAGATTGGCACATGGCTTGTATGTGCCCGCGTTTGCCACAAATATAAAAAGTCACCTTGCGAGAAGGGCAGTTTGCACGCTTGTGTTTCACATTACAGCAAGGACAAGAGCGAAGCGTGACAGGCAAGCTACGGTTGTTCCGCTGCGGCTGTTTATGTCTAGGTTGTGCAGCACGTGAAGTGTTAGCCGGTGACGCAGACTTTTCCTTATATGGTCGTGCTGTAGCCCTATCACTAGGCTGCAGTTTACACACTTGAGGCACTTCAAAACTATTCACGACATTTTCACACGCATCTCTTGATTCTAAAATGCTAATCACTTGTTCTAAAGAGGGATCTGGAATCCTCAGAATCTGGTCTCTAACATGAAAAATGTCAGTTACATTCTGTGAGATTGCATCCCTAATCATGCTATTTGCAAAAAGTCTACCACATTCACACGCTAATTTGCAATCATGTGTTAAACCCTTCAAGTCACTGATCCAGTTTTTGTATGTCTGGTCAGGCTGCTGCTTGTGACGAAAGAACTTAAAGCTGGCGGCTGCAACTAAAATGTTCTCATCAAAATATTTATTGAAGGCCGAGACACATTAATCGTATGTTAAATCACTGGGAGACCTGTCTGGATATAGTTTCTGAAGAAGGTGGAAAATATCATCGCCTACTGTGGCAAAAAAAAAAAAAAAGAAAAAGAAAGGGGGGGGGGGCTTGCTTGTTCTGTCCTTGTACTTGATGAGCCGAGATGTGTGCCTCTAGTTGTGCCAGGTACTCCATCCACAATTTGTTTTCATCTTGAAATTTCCGGAATGGTGGAGTTTAGCTTGGTTGCCCTGCGGTGGGGATGGCATTTTGAAGAAATGCTGCATCCCAGCAAGCGGCGAATTCATTTGTTGAGTCTGCAACAAGAGAAGCTGTCCTAAATATATGCCAGCCTTGTTTCTGCGTGCGCCATGACGGGTGGTAGTTAGTAAGAAACTTATTCTAATACAAGCAAAGAAAAAAAAATTTGCACTAGCCTGCAACAGAAATTTCCATAAGTATATGATGTATTATTGCGTTGCTAGGTTAGTCAGAGCCAGCAATAAACAAAACAAGAAAAGAAAATTTTCTGCTAAGATGACTTGATCCGTCGTCATGCAGACAACCTTCGGCAGCCGCATTGACTGCTCGTGAATCATGGGTGACGGAGTGTGGTACTCGCTAACGTGTGCTCCAATTAAGATGTTGATCAAGTCCTCATCGCCACTGTGTTGTGTCCCGTGTTGTCTGACGAAGTGGCCAGCTAGGAACATACGCTAGATGAGAAGCAAACAAGAAACCACGAGATAAGAAAGATACTTATCTTTTATCATACAGAGACATGGTTACAACAATAAGAATATTGTAGACATCACTAGGTGTGGACATAAAGACTAGAAGCTCCCCTAGCTTCTCCTAGACGAACCATACACACTCTCTCTGCGCTTCTTCTGATGCCACCTTTAAATGCTACATGGTTAGAGGGCGTGCTCGCCATGCGTCAGAAGGTGGGGTCCCGAGGCGCCGTAACCATTGGTTCCTCGGTTGCGTGGCGTTGCAGCTAGTACATGCCGGTGTATTATGGTCCGCTCATGGCATCACCAAACGATGAGCCAGGCGCGTAAGCACGTGTCTTGCGGGGGTCCTTCGGCGATGATACTACAGTGCCCACGCTACAAAAGTATCATAAACGCAATGATACAATTTGGCTGGCTTTTTACTAGTAGTCTGCATTGCCTATTGTTAAAAAATGCCTCTGTTGGATTCTGTACTGCCTATAGCTGTTACATTACTCTTTTCATGAAATGTATGTTATCCTTAAAATAGTTTTAGTGAGACAGTTTCAGAACAGTGTCATCACTTCATATAGAAAAATATCTGCTATGTATGACATAGCTTTCTCTCTGGAATCACCATTAAATAAAGACATCAAAACTAGCAAGAATATCACTAGGATCTATGTTCATTTCTTTTAGCTTGTCAGTGACATGAGCAAAGTTCTTGATATGACTGTCAATACCACCAATAAAAGGTTTCAGTTAACTCATGAGTGGGAGACACTACGACACTCATAATTGGCCTAAGTATATTTTATTTTTTATTATTTTTTTAAATGCACTTTTGCTAATCCATAGAGCCTAGGTGTTCCTTTTTTTCCCCACGAGCTATTAGAGAATGGAGCTGTAGGGAAAAATCATAAAAGCGGTTCAATAAACCGTCTGCCATGCACTTCAGTGTGACTTGCAGAGTATTTGTGTTGATGTAGGCAGGTACGCTTCCACTTTGGAAAGCAACTTCTTATCAGAAGAGAGGAAAAATGTTTTCACCAATGGGTTAGTCATTTAACAACAACTTCACAGTTGATTCTTTGTAACTGAACAGAGGTTGGCCTAACCTTCCCTGCAATAACCAGCCACAGCCCATCCCACCCTAATTACACACCAGTACCCCCAAAGGACCATCCTGCTCTTTTCCAATACCTGCCTCCCTACCCTCTAGGTAAACCAACTCCAACTCATCTTCCAAATCTACTAGACTGATTTTTAGAATTTCAATCTCCTTAAATTCTTATGAAATCTTCAATATTAAGCTGAACAGCACCTAGTGCAGTAGCCGAAGCACAGTGAAGCTGTAACTAATACTGGTGACAATAGGTGTCACTGAATCTGTAAATACTACACTAGTATTCTTTTGTATAACATGGTCAAAGTTTTAAAGGTCTCCCAACAGGAATTCCCCCCCCCCCCCCCCCCCGATAATACATCACGTTAAAACTATAAGTAGGTGATGAATATGTTTTAATATTCCTTCTGGTAAAGATATAGGTTACTCTGTGAGACATCCCTATATATTTATGGCCAAATTTGAATAGTATGCCAGAATAGTGACATTTCTAAATAGTTTATGACAAATTTATTTTAATACTATCCTGTGGTTAACTTCATTACATGCCAACAGTTAAATAAGAAATAAAAATTGACATTATCAGTTGCAGTTGCATGAGGGATCATTGTTGTACCAATAACTGCAGAACATTGTAACATCATCTAACGGCAATTCGCCGCGGCAGAGCGCATGGAGGCGCTATGCTGCGATGCGCGAGGCCATTTCCCGTTGGGGGTTCGAATTCCCCCCTTGGGCATGGACGTTTGTGCTGTCTTCAGTATAAGGTAGTTCATAAGTAGTTTTGTAAGTTTAGGGACTGATGACCTCTAAGTTAAGTCCGATAAGCTTCACAAACGTTTGAACTTTTAATGGCAATCCGCTGTATTAACAGTATACTGCCATCTAGTGACTAGGCTTGTAACTATAACACAGAGCCTCTTAAACAGCTTCTCTGGAATATATCTGTTATTTTGGAAATATCGGGTAGAGTAATTCATATATTAGTGATGTGTATTGAAAATGTAAAATGAAACAAGACATTTTTAAACTATATCACTCTCCATAAGCGACCACAAGCTTTAGTTATTTTATGTAAATAGTATGTAATTATTTTAGGTAAATAAGACCTTATGTAAAAAATTTGTATGCAGTTGTTACATTCTTCCTTGTATATTTGTAGTCATCCGAAGGTGGCAGCTAGAAACTGAAACTAGTTGTGCAGTTATAAAAAATTGCAAATCAGTTATCTTTGGCACCATTTCTCTAGCAAAGCAGATCACACCATGAAAATGTGCAAAGTATACCAGGAAAAAATTGTGCTAGAGTTACTGCTGGCCTCTACCAATCAGTTCGATGGGACATTAATCACAATATTGTTTGACTGAAAGTTTATATCTGTTTTCCACATTATGTTTTGATATTCTGAAGTGTGAATTCTGTTTTTGTCAAATTTCATCACTTTCGTTGTCATTTATAATTAAAAAAAATGAATTTTATAGGTCTGGAATACATGTCAAAAAGAAAATGGCAGGGCCAGCATGTGAAAGTGGAAATTGCAAAAGAGAGCTTTTTGGATCGATTGGCGAGGGAAAGACAAGAGCAACAGTCTGCAGTAAAACCGACTCTGGTATCTGCAGGGGTGAATCCCACAGGAAACATGATACATAATGGAACTCAGGATGATGAGTTTGTGCACACATGTGATTTCAAAAGTGAAAATCAGAGGAAGGCCAAACAGTCAAATGTTACCAGATTTGAAACTGAGGACTCTGGCACAGAAACATGTGAAGTGAGCTACAACAAAAAACTACCCATGTTTAAAGGTACACTAAGTTGTGTTGTGGAATCGAAGTCCAAGGTAGAAGAAACACTGACACAAACACAATCAACATTGAAGGATGTCCCAGAAAACACCCAGAAAAGAAGAAAAAAGAAGGATAATCTGGAATTTAATTTGTCTCCTGCAAATGAAAGGAATATTGAGTATCAAGAATCAAACTACAATAATTGTAATTTTGAGCCTAGGACGAAAAATGTCCAGGATGATCCAATTCCATCAAAAGTTGTGAAAAATAAGATAAACATTCCATTTGCAAATAGTTTGAAATCTGAGGAAAAGAGATTAAAATCAATTGAAGAAAAAAGAATGTCATTCAAAAATCAGATACAGACTGTAAAACGAGCCTTAGCTGCTGTGGTAAGTACTGCAATATTTTTGTCTTCAATTTAAGTAATAATTTCTATTGCACAAAGTGCCCCACATAAAATCGGTATGCCTCACACTAGAGATTATAGTTACACATTAATACTAACTGATGTTAATGAGGACGGTTTGCAACTCATTGTAAAGTTGACATTTGAGTTGCAGACAGGCACATAGAAAAGATACACTCTCACAACTAAAATTTTCGGTCACAGCATTCATTAAAAAAAAAAAAAAAAAAGGGGGGGGTGGGGTGGGGGGGAGGGAGGGGGGGAGAGAGAGGGAGAGAGAGGGAGAGAGAGAGAGAGAGAGAGAGAGAGAGAGAGAGCACATATATTCACACACTCACTCAGGCACAACATGTGCACAAATGATCACCATCTCCAGCTACTGTGGCCCAACTGTTACTTCAACTGTGAATGGAGAGGAGAGGCGAGGAAAGATGTAGGGCAAGAGTGGGGATAGCATATTCAGTACCGTCTGGAACTGCATGTATAGATACTGGTAGGTGGAAATGTGAAATGCAGCTTGAAACACAGTGGAGGGAGGGGAGTGAAAAGAGGGGTCTCAGAGATGGGGAAAAATGCAACACACACTTGGGAGAAACTTTAATTGGGAGGACTTGTTGGAGGGTGTGGGGCTATTGGGGTGTTGGGACATTAGGTTACTTTAGCTTGAGATCAGGATGGTTTTGAGACTCTAGAATATGTTACAAGAATAACTCCTATCTGCATAGTTCAGAAGAGATAGCTGCTGGTGAATGGGATGATTCTGATGCCATGGCTTGTACAGGAGCCATTGAAATTAAATATTCTATTCTCAGCTGCATATTATGCTACAATGTGGTCTACCCTACTCTTGCCCAGTCTGGCAGTGGCCATTCATTTTGTTGAACAGCTATTTGATAGTCATATTAAAGTAAAAAAATTGCACTGACATGTTTTATGGCCCACTTTAGATTTGCTTGTAGTTTTATGATTTTTTGCAAACATTTCAGTCAAAAATAATAAAAATGTAAATTATAAAAAGTTACTGGCGATAAGATTACGGCTTTATTATTGTGATAATATGTATGCATCCAACACGTAATATTCTTTCTAACCATATTTTAACAAACAGCAAAAATTACTTGATATTTGAGTTTAGCTTTGACAAACATACTCTTTATATATAAAGGAAAAATTCCTAGCAGGAAAAATATATATAAAAATAGATGAAGATTACTTACCAGGTGAATGAGCACAGGTAGTGATAGTAACACAAATAAATAAGACACACACACACACACACACACACACACACACACACACACAAAGCTAGCTTTCGCAGCCTAGCTGCTTCTTCAGGCAGAAGGGAAGGAGAGGGAAAAGGAAATTATGAGGGTTTTAAGGGAGTGGATAAGGAGCCATTCCAATCCCGGGAGAGGAAAGACGTACCTTGGGGGAAAAAAAAGGAGGGTAAACAAATACACACCCACCCACACATGTACACAAACGCAAGCACACCTAGGCAGCCATACTGTAGAAAGCAAACCAACATTCAAAACGTGCTGATCAGACTGAAGAACCAATGAAAGAGAGAGAAATAAAGATGCTTCCTTCAATGCCATCTGCAATAAAAGCGAGCAACATTCTCGATGACCAACACAGAACAAACGTGAAAAAATGACCACAAAGCATCAAGCTCCCTGACGACAAATATATATATATATATAGAACCACTGACAATTTTTTGTTTCTCTTGCTTCCTAAAAGGTTTTCGCACACTCTTGTTAACTGAACACAAATATATTCTGCAATATTCCGAGTTGTTGAAAGGTAACAGCGCTTTCTTTGAAAAGTACATTTGTTCTGTTTCGAGAACATGCCAGGAAATACATACCAACGAATTGCAAACATAACTTCTTTATCACATGTACATAAACTGGGGAGATACTGTTACAATGACTGTTATAAATGACTAAATGTTCAAATGTTTGTAAATCTATCGGACTTAACTGCTTGGTCATCAGTCTGTATCTTAGATACTACTGAAACTAAGGTAAAGTAAGCTAATGACAATACAAACACCCATGTTCAAGGGGAGATACGAACCCCCAAAGGCGAGCAGCCACGTGCATTGCAGCACAACGCCCCAGTGCGCACTGCTAATCCGCCGCTGGCAATGATAGTGCTAATTTTGTATCTATAATAAGTGCTAGATATATGTGGAATTCAGTATTACCACACTTTTTCAGTTTGTGATTTTAGCTGTAAAAGAAAACATAATTACAGTTTGAAGTGGAATATTTGCTCTTTATTTTAGCGCAGAACAAAGTAACATGAATGAAGTCATATCTGAACTACAGGAAAGGTAATACCATCTATGTTAGAAGTGTCCATAACAACCATGTCAAAGACAAACATTTTAGTAGATGCAATGATTCTATAATGACTTTGAATGTGTTTCAAAAATAGTGAATAACTGCTTTAATTCAAATGTTTGTTAAACTTAAGGGACTTAACTGTAGGGTTATCAGTCCCTAAACTTACAAACTACTTATGAACTACCTTATACTAAAGACGACACAAACATCAATGAATGAGGGGGATTCGAAACTCTGACAGGGAACGGCCTAGCGTATTGCAGCGTAGCGCCTTAATGTACTCAGCCACTCTGCCACGGCAATAATTGCTTTAAAAAGAAAATAAACAAGGTAATTTGTTGCAATATATACACTTCCCTTCCGTTTCATTAAGGAACTACACTTGCCACAAAAATCTAGGACTTGTTTTATATACGAAACTACCAATATCGGCATGTTGTTCAGAATATTCATTATTATAGTATCCTCCCAGTTTACGGGCTTATGCTTCAGAAGATCATTGGTCAATTCGTTGTTACGTATTTAATGACATGTTCACGAAATAGAACAAACACACATTTTAGAGGGCACATTCTTGGGACTGATGACCCCGTAGTTAAGTCCCATAAGCTTAACAAACATTTAAACATTTGAACATTTGGGCACATTCTTACATATGCACAGCTGTAAATATTGAAGAACAAAGCTCTATTTAATTAATAAGATTGCCCAAAACCCTTTTAGGAAAAAAGGAGGAAAAAAAATTGGCAGTGGCGAGTTCCGAACCACTGACCATGTGCATTACAGTCTAACATGCTGACCAGTACACTACAGTGAACACATACTAAACACGACCTTTAATATCATACTATTAATGGGAGTTGTTAAGTGATACTAATATGTCATTTTTAGACACTAGATTATCATCTATTGTATGAAGAACGATGCGTTTTTGTTAATTCTTCAGTGCGCCATTGCTTTGAAATGACAATGTGTAAGTTATAATAAGAAAATCATCAAATATGCCACGCAAGAGGGCGTATGCCAGAGACAGTTCTGGCCGAGGAATGTCATGTAACATCTCAGAATGGCTGGTTTTCTTAAACTCAGTGGATGGTGTCAAATCGCCGTTATTTTTGAAATTATCTCTCAAACCATACAACATATGAAATGAACATAACGAGCAAAGTTGTAGAGAATTTTCTCCTCTACAAATTTGGCTATTCAGTTTTCGTGTCATACGAACGGTTCGTTTGCAACTACAATTACATTACAAATGACTTTTTTTTAGTGTTACTAATGTATTTTGTGTCCAAAAATTTTTAAAAAGGGAGGTTCTAGTCTCTGGCAGCAAACAATTATATCTGTAAAATATGGTGCCGATTGGTTGAACGGTTTGACTTAAAAAGTGGGAACACATTACAGACACACAGATGGACAGACAGACAGAGATCGTAAAATCACCGTTATTTTTACAAATATCTCTGAAATGTTGAGAGATATGAAAAAACATAACGGAGCAAAGTTGTAGAGAATATCTCCTCTACAAATTCATGTATTCAATTTCCGTATCAGATGAATGGTTAAGGCTTTATTTTCATTTAAATTTTGAGCTGTCGGAAGGCGATCGCAAAGGCCCACTTTTAGTGTAACTACCACAAACTACGTGGGCCAAGAAGCTATACAGTGATTACAGCAGAGTTAGTAAATCAAGTGGTTGCTTTCATTGATGGCCAGGCTTCTGCTGAGCTAGGATAAGCTTGTGATGTGACTGGAATAAGAAGTGCTGTGTGGGTGGATTGGGTAGGTGTTCCATGGGTTAAGATCCCTGTGGTAAGGGATTGGAATTGAGAGTGCTATATTGATGGACTAGATGTTATAGAGATGGGATTGGTAACAGACTACCACTTTGGGGGGGGGGGGGTGCTTGGAATGATCTGGAGTAGGATGTGTCTCATTTCAGGGCATCTTGCCCACTCCAGCACCTGAAGTAAGTTATCCAGGCAGCCACCTTGGTGTACAACTACCCAACCATATCCTGCACAAAGTGTTTCTTCTCATGAATCCCTCATGGAACCCAGATCTTGTGTACTAATCTTTTTGAATTGTCGTATCCTCCCAAAACTCTCTACCAACACTTCACAATATCTAGAGCCAAACCAGTGTTGTTAATTGTTTCACTGAGAACCACCTCACAGAAGTTTGTCTTATCCAAAGGCCTCATCTTCAGCCTTCCATTTTCCAAAGAACTTATGTCTTGCCAATCCCTACAGTGGAAACACTACTTTGCCGCCAATCCCTCCAACCAAAGGTGACTTAATCTCAACAATGAACCCTGTTCATACCACCATCCAACTGTGGAAATAATGGATAGGGGGGCAGCACAATCAAAGTGTGCAATAATTTGAGAATTTGGGCATTTGTAAAATGTCTGTCTAGGTGTGTTTGCGTTTGGATATGTGTGAGTGTGTGTGTATTTGTTTACCTTCCTTTTTTCCCCTAAGGTAAGTCCTTCCACTCCTAGGATTGGAATGACACCTTTTCCACTTCCTTAAAACCCATATCCTTCCCTTTCTCCTCTCCTTTCTTCCTCTTTTTCCTGAAGAAGCGACCAACGGTTGCGAAAGCTTGTATGTGTGTTTGTGTGTGATTTTATTTGTGTCTGTTGACGAGCCTGTCCTTTGGGTAAGTCATCCGTTTTCTATTTTTTTATAAAATAATATACTAGGTGTGTTCAAAAAATTCTAGAACATTCGTAATTCCAGGCCAGTGAAATGATTGAGCAAAATGCAGTTTCCATACCTGCACACACCTGTGTTGAATGTGTAACTGCCGCAAGTGTATTATATGTCTGTTCTTTGCTGCATCAAGTAGAATATTTTGTTGCACAGTTTGCAAATTTCAAGATGGCAGAGGTGTAGGAGCAATGCGTCTGCATTATATTTTCTGTGAAACTAGACAAAACTTCTGTAGAGGCATACTAAATGAACATGAAGCCTTCAGTGGTGAATGCTTAAGACAGAATCACTGTTATGAATGGTTCACACAATTTAAATATGGCCACATGCCCTTTGACGTCTGTTGATGGTGCTCAAATCACAAACATCAACAAAATTGCGTGTGTGTGTTTTTTTTCCCAATCAGTGACTGACTGCCTGCCTGCAGAAGAAGTTACATTTCAACTGGATCATGTGGAAACAACATTTTGGAACACATTATGTTGCTGCCAAGTGTTCCACGGCTCATTAATCTAGACCAGAAAGACCATCGCCCTGCAATCAGTGAAGAGCTTTTTGATTGTGCAAATGCGAATGAAATATTTCTGAAGAGAATCATAACTAGTGATGTGCAATGGGTCTATGTTTATATTTGTGAGACCAATGTTCAGTCTTCACAATAGGTTAGGAAAGTTTCCTCAAGACCACAAAAACTTATCAGGTCAGGTCACATATGAGAGCCAAGCTAATAGTTTCCTTTGATTTTGAAGGATTAATTCATCATTAATTTATGCCATAGGGAAAACTGTTAATCAGTAGTGCTACTGATACTTGTTCTGACACCTCTGAGAGAATGTGAGAAGGAATTTACCTGAAGTACGGTGAGGCAGTTCATGGGTCTTGCATCACAATAATGCACCCATGCATTCATCTCTGTTGGTTGTGACTATGGCACAAAACACAAAATCACTGTGCTGCCTCATCTTCTGAACTCTACAGACCTGGTCCCTGTGGACTTTGAACTTCAAAAGTTGAAGATCCCATTGAAAGGATTAAGATTTGTAATGATAGATGAGATAAAAGAAATTTAGTTCTGAAGGATTGGTGTCGGTGGGAAGTATCCAGATAACCCGGACGGTGTAACACTGTGCCAAGATGTGCTGGTCGTGCCCCAAGGCGTGTTTAGCCACAGGGTGATCCTCATTACCAACAAACACTGTCTGCCTGTGACCATTTATGCGAATGGACAGTTTGTTGCTGGTCATTCCCACATAGAACGCTTCACAGTGCAGGCATGTCAGTTGGTAAATCACATGGGTGCTGTCGCAAGTGGCTCTGCCCTTGATTGTGTACACCCTCCGGGTTACGGGACTGGAGTAAGTGGTGGAGGAAGGGTGCATAGGGCAGGTTTTACAACGGGGGCGGTTACAAGGCTAGGAGCCAGAAGGTAGGGAAGGTGGTTTGGGGATTTCATAGGGATGGACTAGGAGGTTACGGAGGTTAGGTGGGCGGCGGAAAGACACTCTCGGAGGAGTGGGGAGGATGTCATGAAGGCTGGATCTCATTTTGGGGCAGGATTTAAGGAAGTCGTATCCTTGCTGGAGAGCCACATTCAGAGTCCGCTCCAGTCCCGGAAAGAATCCGGTGACAAGAGGGGCGCTTCTGGGGTTCTGTTGAAGGTTCTGAATTTGGGGGGATGAGGAAGTGGCTCTGGGAATTTGCTTCTGTACCAGATCAGGAGGATAGCTGCGGGATGTGATGGCTGTTATCAGGTTATTGGTGTATTGGTTCAGGGATTCAGGACTGGAGCAGACTCATTTGCCGCGAAGACCTAAGCTGTAGGGAAGGGAACGTTTAATGTGGAATGGATGGCAGCTGTCATAATGCAGGTACGTTGTTTATTGGTAGGTTTGATGTGATGGACGGCTGTGTGTAGTTGGCCGTTCGATAGATGGAGGTCGACATTGAGGAAAGTGGCATGGGATTTGGAATAGGACCAGGTGAATTTGATGGGACCAAAGGAGTTGAGGTTGGAGAGGAAATTCTGGAGTTCTTCTTCACTGTGAGTCCAGATCATGAAGATGTCATCAATGAATCTATACCAAACTTTGGGTTGACAGGTTTGGGTGTCCAGGAAGGCTTCCTCTAAGGGTCCCATAAATAAGTTTGCATACGAGGGGGGGCCATCCTGGTCCCCATGGCTGTTCCCTTTAGTTGTTGGTATGTCTGGCCCTCAAAAGTGAAGAAGTTGTGGGTTAGGTTGAAGCTGGCTAGGGTATTGGAAAGAGGTTTTAGGTAGGGAAGTGGGTGGTCGGCGTGAAAGGAAATATTCCATCGCAGCAAGGCCCTGGGCATGTGGGATATTTGTGTATAAGGAAGTGGCGTCAATGATTACAATGATGGTTTCAGGAGGTAACAGGCTGGGTAAGGATTTCAGGCGATCGAGGAAGTGGTTGGTGTCTTTGATGAAGGATGGGAGACTGCACATGATAGGTTGAAGGTGTTGGTCTATGTAGGCAGAGATTCGTACTGTTGGGGCTTGGTAACCGGCCATAGTGGGGCGGCCGGGATGATTGGGTTTGTGAATCTTCGGAAGTAGGTAGAAGGTGGGGGTGCAGGGTGTCGATGGAGTCATGAGGTTCCAAACTGAACAATCCATAGCCCTCACCCGCCTAATCCTTAACCTACACATCAACTCCGCCAATGAACACACCTGTCAACTCCTATCCCTAATCAACTTTTAACTTGTCAACTTTTAACTTGTCCAGTTCAAAATTTAATACACTAAGGTTTGATTGCTAAACACGACATAAAGGTAGCATTTATTCACAGAAAGCACAATGGAAAAAGACAGTTAAAATATTAAGCTTCAGATGAGATCTTCTGAAACAGGAAACATTAAGTCTTCTAAAACATCACACACACACACACACACACACACACACTCACAGTACTAACAGAAACTTGCAGTGTGTCTATCCAAATGTAAAACAAAGGATAGATTGCTGCTCACCACAAAGGCTACATGCTAGCCACAGACAGGCCAATTAGTTATATGAATGTGTGCATTTGTATTCTTTTTCAGAAGACGGAGGCTCTCAGATTGAAAGCTTTTGTGTGACAGATCTATTCATCATTCTTGTCTGCAGCTGAACTTATTGTCCTTGCAGTAGTTAGCGTTCTATCCTTTTCATAATATTACTGATATTCCAACTTTTACTTTCCATTTTTTTAATGTAAATATGAATAAATAAAAATTGTACTGAAAGATATGTTACTTAATTCTGTTGCTTCTGAAAAATAAATTCAAAAATACAGAATAAAGGTGTTTGAAGGTGTACACGAGCCACGTCAGCTCCAGATAATTCATTCATATCAAATTTTGTTTGGTAAAGTTACTGGTAGAATTTTAGAATGTTGTGAAAGTAATGTTTTGCGGGAATAGTTATAAAACTTAAAAATGTTGAAGGCAACTGTGGTCTACTTATTTTTTGTATTTTATTCAATCACAAGTTGTGAACTTTCCCACTAATAGTTACAATTTTAATGATTAATAATTGAGACTGAAGTTAAATTATATTTTCATCATAATTACTCAGCACATAAAAAGTCTTAATATTTTTCAGGATGCTCCACCAAATAAAAAAATTATTTTCAGTGATAATGAAATTTCTGATGTACAATCAGATGAAGAAAATGATGATGGTGAAAAACCAACTGACAAGACGGCCATGCTCTTTAATGATGAATCGTCAGATGACGAGACAAATGACTTCAAAATAAAAGCACAATTTGAAGGAAGAAAAGGTCAGAAGGTAATTTTTTATTTGTTTTTCCACATTGTTGTTATTGTTGCTGATGTTTTCATTGAAATGATTGTAATTTACATGTTTATACTTGAATGAGAAAGCTTGCAAAAAAGTAATTAAATTGGAATTCTAAAGATCATAAATTGTAGTTCATAAGGCTTATATTCATCACTAATATTCACACACGAGTTTATTGTTTTATGTAATAGATGCTGTTATATGTCCCATAGCAGCTTTGAACCTGGTGACATCTTTTTATGCTCATCATCTGTAGTTGACACAGAGATTGCCACATTGCACAGTTAGCATGTCGATGAACAAAAGTGGTGACAGGTAGGGCCTATAAGTGTTTTAGTAATTGAGTTCTACATTTGGTACAATTAATTGTCCCAGTGTTGTGATCACACACTAGCTTGAGGTAGACATTGCAATTGCTTATCTATTACATGGATGCGATTAGAAGATTGCAATTATTTTGGAGTATTACCGACAAATTTCTAATACTGAAGGCCCAACAAAGTAGCTCATTAATTGAAGGGATCGCTAGAGGAGTGACTTTTTTTGTATTGTTTAATAATGGAAAGTCCAGGTTGGAATTAATAATATAGTGAGGACAGTTTACAACTCACCGCAAAGACGTGGCGACGAGCTGCGACAGGCACATACAAAAGACACACACATACAACACATTCAGCTATCGGCCATGGCCTTCTTCAGAAAATAGAGCACTCACGCAATCACACAGGCACACAACACAGTCATACAACCATCACCTACGACTGCCGCACTTATGACTGTGTTGTGTGCCTGTGTGATTGCGTGAGTGCTCTATTTTCTGAAGAAGGTCATGGCCGATAGCTGAATGTGTTGTATATGTGTGTGTCTTTTGTATGTGCCTGTCGCAGCTCGTCGCCACGTCTTTGCGGTGAGTTGTAAACTGTCCTCACTATATTATTATTTTTTTGTATTGTATTTGTTAGGGACTGTTCTTTGCTAAACACCATTCAATTGTTAAGGACCATTCCTTTGCTGCATAGAGGACACCTTTCTTTACCACCATCCAGTTCACCACCGCCACAAGTCTGAAGCCCATAAAAACACAGTCCGTAATTAGGGGAAGGACCCTCATAAGAGGAGCCCTTTCTGCCACTATTCTGGATAATTAATGGCTAGTGCCACGGGGATGGATGTGGACTGGGTGCCACGTACCTGATCACTCAGCATTGTAGCATTGGTGTCCGTTAATGTGAGAAAAATGATCAAAACTGATCGCTCGTTGTCTGTATCAGTCTGCAGTTGACCAGATGTACCCTGTGGCAACCCCAAGCATCCTCGAGCTTACTAAGTTGTCACCTGCAATGCCCGAGGCTGTGTAAGAGATCCTGATGTCCGGGTCTGCGATTATAATGTGATATCTACTACTAGTGTTGGCCGACACTTGTCCCACCACATTTGATGTGTCACTGCTGAGGATGGATTGCACTCTCTATCACACATCTAGTGCATATCTGAAATGCCCATTCACCCTGAATACCAGATATAGGGGGGGGGGGGGGGGGGTTGCAAGGCAGCTTTATGGGTAACTGCCATGTCGTCTGCCAAGGGGTACATTGTATCTCTCACCATTTTCCCGTGCTTCTTGAATTTCTTATCTTTGAAATTCAGAGCACTGGGTGGAGAATTCAAATACTAGGCCACACGTGGCCCAACATCTCAACAACTTCTCTAGTAGTTACCCAGAACCAGCTCTTGCTCCTATATGTCCGAGACAAGGTACTCGTATTGGCAACATTTCTCTAACCCCATTGAAGAGTCACTGAATGAGGACACTTTAGTGTAATCTCTACCACACATCTAATACAATCTGGGAGATGCCTGTTACCTAGCTTGACAGATTGTGTAGTCTGCAGACATTTTGTGAGTAAACGCAGTGTGGTTAGTAGAGATTTGTGCGTCTATAAAAAGAGTGATACACACAGCATACAATAACTATCACCGTCATACCTTAGCAAAAGATCTTTCTGAAAATCTGAAAAAATTCTCATAGTATGTAAAATTGGTAAGCAGATCAAAGGCCTTGATCCAGTCACTCGTTGAACATTCTGGGGTGGTGATAGAAGACAGCAAAATGAAGATTGAAGTTTTAAATTTAACATTTCAGGAAACATTCATGTGGGAGGACCATGCAAACATTCCTTGGAGGATATAATAATAGGCATAGCTTGTGTAGAGAAGCAACTGAGAGAGTTGAAAACGAACAAGTCACCAGGTCCAGATGGGGTACCAACCTGGTTTTACAAAGAGAACTCAGTGGCACTGGCCCTTTACTTAGCTTGCATTTATGATGAATCTTTGATCCAGTGGAAAGTTCTAAGTGACTGAAAAAAGGTGCAGGTATCTGCCACGTAAAAAAAAAAAAAGGGGGGGGGGACAAAAGAACTGACCCACAGAATTACAGACCTACATTGAGCAGCTATCAGAAGTGGTAAAGACTGCCAGTCTTGATTGCAAGATGAAAGCAGAGCTGACGCTCTGCAGCACTGTTGACAGGACTGAATGCGGACCTTTGGTTCAGAGCCGAGTGGAGGGTCTGAATCAGAGGCTCAGATGGTTCTGCGACCGTGTGGGCTGCAGATTCTTCGACTTGCGCCAAAGGGTGGTGGGTTAACGGGGTCCGCTAAATAGGTCAGGAGTCCACTATACTCAGGAAGCAGCTGCATGGCTAGCGGGTGCTGTGTGGCATGGACTGGTCGGTTTTTTAGGTTAGAGGGGCTTGGGAATACACAAAATGGGTTTCAGTCTCAAAGGGGCAGGTCAGACACAGGAAGAAAGCAGATCTAGGAACCATTGGTGTAACAGTTGTAAATTGTCGTAGCTGTATTGGAAAAGTTCCAGAGCTTCAAACGCTGATAGAAAGTACCGAGGCACAAATCGTTGTAGGCTCTGAAAGCTGGCTGACGCCAGAGATAAGTTTGGCCGAAATCTTTTCAAAGGGCCAAATGTTCTTCAGAAAGGATAGAATAAATGAAAAAGGGGTGGCGTGTTTATCCTGCAGCGAAACTGAGGCAGATTCTTCCTTTGAGTTGGTATGGGTAGAGGTTATACCTGACAACCGGGATAAATTAATAATTGGATCTTTTTGTCGGCCCCCTACTCAGACGATGCAGTTGCTGAAATGTTCAAAGAAAGCTTGAATCACATTTTAAATAGGTATCTGAAGTATACTGTTATAATCGGTGGCGACTTTAATTTACCCTCGATATGTTGGCATAATTACGTATTCAAAACTGATGGCAAATATAAAACATCGTCCGAACTAGTTCTGAATGCTTTTTCTAAAAACTACTTCGAACAGTTAGTTCATGAACCCACTAGAATAGTAAATGGTTGCGAAAATACCCTTGAACTCCTAGCAACAAATAATCTTGAGCTAGTAAAGAGCATAAAAAAAGATACAGGGATTAGCGAACATAGAGTTGTAGTAGCGAGACTGAATGTCGAAATTCTCAAATGCACCAAAAATAAATGAAAAATATATCTATTCAATAAAGCAGATAGAAATTCACTTCACACTCTCCTGAGTGATAGTCTCCAGTCTTTCAAAACTAAAAATGCGAGTGTAGATCAGTTGTGGCTTACTTTCAAAGACATAATATCAGTAGCAATCGAAAGATTTATACCAAATAAATTAATAAAAGAAGGGGCTGACCCCTGTGGTACACTAAACAGGTCAGATCACTGTTGCAGAAGCAAAGAAAAATGCATGCAAAATTTAAAAATACACAGAATCCACAAGACTGGCAATCTTTTACTGAAACTCGCAACCTAGCACGTATTTCAATGCAAGAAGCCTATAATAGTTACCCCAATGAAATCCTGTCTCGTAATCTTGCAGAAAATCTAAAGAAATTCTGGTCATGTGTGAAGTACACTAGCGGCAAAACACAAACGATACCTTCACTAAGGGATAGCAATAGTAATACTACCGATGACAGTACTGCTAAGACAGATTTACTAAACACAGCTTTCCGAAATTTGTTCACCAAAGAAAGTGACGTGAACACTCCAGAATTCAATCCAAGAACAGCTGCCAGCATGCGAAACTTAGAAGTTCCTGGAGTAGCAAAACAACTTAAGTCACTAAACAAAAATAAATCTTCCGGGCCAGATTGTATACCAACTAGGTTCCTCTGAGTATGCTGATGCAATAGCTCTGTACTTAGCTATAATTTACAACTGATCACTCAGCGAAAGATCCGTACCCAAAGACTGGAAAGTTGCCCAAGTTACTCCAATATTCAAGAAAGGCAATAGGAGTGATCCCCAAAATTACAAGCCAATCTCATTGACGTTGATTTGCAGTAGGATTTTGGAACATATCCTTTGTTCGAACATTATGAACTACCTAGAAGAGAATGACCTATTAACCAATAGTCAACAAGGATTCAGAACGTATCGCTCTTGTGAAACACAGCTTGCCCTTTATTTACATGAAGTGATAAGTACCACCAACAAAGGATCTCAGATCTATTCCATATTTCTGGATTTCGGAATGCTTTTGATGCTGTACCCCACAAGCGGCTTCTAATGGAAATTGCGTGCTTATAGAATATCTCCCCAATTGTGCGATTGGATTCACGATTTCCTATCAGAAAGGATACAGTTTGTTGTAATTGACGGTAAGTCATTAAGTGATATCTGGCGTTCCTCAGGGAAGCGTTATAGGCCCCCAACTCTTCTTTGTGTTTATAAACGATTTAGGAGACAATCTGAATAGCTCCCTTAGACTGTTTGCAGATGATGCCATCGTTTATCGGTTAGTGAAGTCAACAGAGGATCAAAAGCAACTGCAAAGTGATTTAGACAAAATTTCTACATGGTACGAAAATTGTCAATTAACTCTAAATAATGAAAAGTGTGAAGTAATAGGCATGATCACTAAAAGAAATCTGGTGAACTTCAATTATGTGATAAATCAGTCAAACCTTAAGGTCGTAAATTCTTCCAAATACCTAGGAGTTACAATTACGAACAACTTAGACTGAAGAGAACACACAGAAAATATTGTGGGGAAGGTGAACCAAAGATTGTTTCATTGCCAGAATGCTTCGAAGATGCACCAGCTCCACCAAAGAGACTGCCTACATCACACTTGTGCGTCCTCTCCTGGAATACTGTTGCCCATTGTGGGACCCTCACCAGGTGGGACTGTCGGAAGATATTGAATAGGTTCAGAGAAGGACAGCTCGTTTTGTTTTATCACGTTACAAGGGGGGGGGGGGTGTCATGGAAATGTTGCACGACTTGGGGAGCAAAGACATTATTCATTGCGACGTGTTCTGTTTGCAAAGTTTCTATCTCCGACATTTACTTCTGAATGTGAAAATATTTTGCTAGCACCCACCTACTTAGGGAGACTTGACCATCCCAATAAAATAAGAGAAATCAGATCGAAAACGGAACAATTTAGTTGTTCTTTCTTCCCGCGCGCTATTAGAGAATGTAACAGTAGAGAAAAGTTATGAAAATGGTTAATGAACCCTCTGCCAGGCACTAAAATGTGATTTGCAGAGTGTCTATGTAGATGTAGATATAATTAACATTGATTTGCTATAGAATTCTTGAGCATCTTCTCAGTTCTAATATAGTAAATTTCCTTGAGACGAAAAAGCTTTTGTCCATGCATCAACGCAGCTTTAGAAAGCATCGGTCATGCAAAACTCAGCTTGTCCTTTTCTCTCCTGACACCTTGCAAGCAATGGATGAAGGGCAACAGGCAGACTGAATATATCTCGATTTTTGAAAGGCGTTTGAAATTGTACTGCACTATAGATTGCTAAAAAATGTACAATATATGGAATAGGTACCTAAATATGTGAGTGGCTTGAAGACTACTGAAGTAATAGAAACCAGTATGTTGTCCTTGATGGCAAGTGTTCATCAGAGACTAGGGTATTGTCAGGGGTGCCCCAGGGAAGTGTGATAGGACAGCTGTTATTTTCTCTATATATAAATGATCTGATGGACAGAGTGAGTTTGCAATCTGCATCGTTTTGCTGATGATGCTGTGGTGTAAAAGAGGGTGTCTTCATTGAATGACTGTAGTAGGATGCAGGATGACTAGGATCAAATTTCTAGTTCCGGTGAGGAATGGTAGATAGCGCTAAATAAAAAAAAAGTAAATTGATGCAGATGTGCAGAAGAAATAATCCCATATAATGTTTGAATAGAGAATTAGTAGTGTGCTGCTTGATAGTCACATCAATTAAATATGTAGGCTTAATGCTGCACAGCAATATGAAATGGTACGAGCATGAAAGGACAGCCATGGGGTAGGTGAATGGTCAGCTTTGGTTTATTGGAAGAATTTTGGGAAGGTGTGATTCATCTGTAAAGGAGACCACATATAAAACTCTCGTATAACCCCATCTTGAGTATTGCTCAAGTGTTTGGGATCCCCATTAGATCGGGTTAAAGGAAGACGTAGAGGCAGTTCAGAGGCGGGTGGCTAGATTTGTAACTGTTAGTTTCGATCGGTGCACGAGTGCTAATGAAATGCTTTGGGAACTCAAATGGGAATCACTGGAGGAAAGGCGACATTCAAGAAATAATTGGAAGAATTCTCAGGAACTGTACTCCATCAATAAAGGAACTAGCTTCGAAAACCCCCTCAGGGGCTCAGCATTAATTTGCTGAGTAAGGACTTGGCGAACCTGGGGTCCTGATCTGTGGGCTGTGTCGCGCCAACAGTTTGCTACACTTTAAGCTCTGTGCGTTCTACAACAACCATCAGTTGGTGTGACAGTGGAATGTTGTACGTTTCAGAGCTCGGGGATCTTGGCTTAAACGCCGGGGTTGCAAAGACGGTAAAAACCTTTATAAAAACAACCCTCAATCTCAAGGTGTGATACATGCCGAGGAGATGCATGGCTGTTGAGGTTGAACAATCGTTAGCGAGCAACCTCTGAGGAACCTGCCGCACCTCAGTTGTTTAAGGCTTACACAGGCAAGTGGAACTCTGTCTGGGTGGACCTTTAGTTCCCTAGCTGCTCGTGGGATGAGAATGAAACAAGCCAATAATAGCATTGCCGGACGCAAAACAGGCATCTCCAAGTGTGGCAAAACAGTATTCGATGCAATGGCATATGATCCTAAGACGTTCTCTTCCCTTGGCATCCCATGGGAGGAACGTAGGGGCCTTCACCGATCAGAACCATAGTCGCCACAATATCTGGTGTGTGCCCGCTCCGATGGAGAGTTGTTCATGTTCACTAAGCCACAGTTCTTTGTCGACCATCTAGAAGACAAGTTTGGCGAAGTGGTGGTGTTCTCTAAGATGAAAAATGGGGTTGTACTGATACAGACGGCGTCCCCAGTCCAATCGCAGGCAATACTTGCTTGCAATAAGCTGGGTGACATCCCGGTGAGTATCACGCCCCACAAGTCTGTAAACGTGGTCCAGGGTCTAATCTATCATAGAGATCTGTTGTCCCAGACTGATGAAGAGTTGTGAGCAATCTTGCAGCGACGAGGGGTTCACTTTGCTCGGCAGGTGTACTGGGGACCTAAAGATAACAGGGTTGCCTTCGGTGCTTTTATCTTGGCCTTCAAAGGTGATACACTGCCTGAGAAGGTCAAGATAATGATATACCAGTGTGATGTAAAGCCATATGTCCCTCTCCCTATGTGGTGTTTCCAGTGCTGGAAGTTCAGGCACATGTCGTCCGGATGTACTTCCAGCCCAAACTGCAGGAAATGTGGGAGGCCATCACTCCCGGACACCCCATGTACCTCACCTCCCGTATGCGTGAATTGTGGGCAACATCATCTACCATGCTCGCCAAATTGCACTGTCCTACATTGGGAAAGGAAAATAATGGAAATAAAGATCCTGGATCGGCTCACTTTCTCTAAGCCAGGCAAAAATTATGTGTGGCTCCATCCTGTGAAGATACATCTTTTGCTGCAGTTACAGCGGCACCAGTTTCATTGAGATCAACGGTACCAGTGCTCTCTCCATCCGTGCACCCTACGGGCCAAGAACCTTCTACTGCCCCCTCCTTGCGTGGGGGCCATCTTCGTCCATTGCTCCCCCAACACCTGTGGGAGTAATATCCTCCCCACCATCGGGGACTCCAGTCTCCACTACCCAGCCAGAGAAGCAACAGACTTCCCTAGCCCCTCTCACCCGGAAGGGGTCCCTTGTGGCACCCCCTCCTGAGGATTCCACAAGTCAATTGGAGGATCCCAGCCAGAGGCTGCAAGATCCACCTGCTCCCAGTCGACAGGCTTCCCCATTCGATGGGCTTGCTGATCGAGATCGGACCCAGAAACGACTTGTGAGAAGTCCTCCCAGCCCTTAAAACCGAAAGGACAGCAAGAGGCTATGATGAAAAAGCCCAAGAAGAAAGACTCCTCCGTGACGCCTAGGGGAGTTACAGATCCCTACATCATCTGCCTCAGATGATGAGGTGCAGATTTTTGTCTCCCGAGGACCTGGCCCTTACAAGATGCTTGAGCCAATGCTCCTAGATGATGTAGATTAGCAATGCCTAGCAAACCACAATCTATGGACTGACGATCTTAAGTCCTACATCATGGCCTTCCAGCAAGGAGTTAATAAAATTCTTCAATGGAATTGTGGAGGGTTTTTCAACCATCTAGCTGAGCTGCAGCAGTTGTTGTGCTGATTCCCTGTGCTCTGTTTGGCATGACAGAAAACATGGTTTCCTGCCCAGTGGACCCCTGCCCTTCAGGGCTACTTTAAGAACTGTTCCATTTACAACAGTCTCCAGTGGTGTCTGTGTTTACATCCTTCCTACTGTCCCCAGTGCCCCTGTACCTCTCCGCACTGCCCTTGAGGCGTTAGCTGTCAGAATCCGGGCAATGGGGAACTTACCATCTGTTCTCTCTACCTCTCCCAGAACAAGGTTGTCTCCCCTGCTGACCTTGCCGCCTTGGTCGACCAACTTCCCTCGCCATTCTTCCTTTTGGGGGAATTGAATGCCCGCCCACGACACTTTGTGGGGTGGATCCGAGATCTCCCGCTGTGGTAGGGATGTTGAGACAGTACTGGCACAGCAGAATGTCTGTCTCCTAAACACAGGTGCACCCACACACTTCAGCATGACACATGGCACATACTCAGCTGTTGACCTCTCCATTTGCAGTCCGAGCCTTCTCCTACATCTCTGCTGGAAGGTACATGATGATCTATGTGGTAGTGACCATTTCCTCATTCTCCTCTCTCTGCCTCACTTCCAACCTGCTTATCGCCCGTCCCAATGGTCACTTCATAGAGCATATTGGCCGGCCTTCACCTCGGCCACTATGGTAGCTGCTCCACTTCCCGCAGATATTGATGTGGCAGTTCACCAAGTAACTGCGTCAATTGTTTCTGCCGCTCAGGCCACAGTCCCAAGTTCTCGTGCATTGGTGGACTCCAGAAATCCCGGAGGCAATCCGGGAATGTTGGCGTGCACTCCACCCTTCAATAGAACACCTGATCACCTTTAAGTGGCTCCAGGCTCGAGCTCAGCATCTAATCCGACAGAATAAGCAAGACTCCTGGGAGCAGTATGTTGCTACCATAGGTTCTCGCACCTCTCCTTCTGGAGTGTGGTTGCAAGTGCAACGCATATTTGGACACCGCCCACCATCTGGCATCCCCTGTGTCCAATTGCAGGGTACTCTATTCACTGACCCCACCACTATCGCAGAGCACATGGCAGAACATTTCAAACGTTGTTCTGCGACAGCAGCCTATAGTCCACAATTCAGCTCCCTTAAAGAGCGAGCTGACAGACAGACGTTAAAATCATTCCGTACGCGCCACCAGGAGACATACAACGCTCCATTGAGTGTGTGGCAGTTTGAAAGTGCCCTTACTGGATGCCCTGACACATCCCCTAGACCAGACTGCGTTCACATCCAGTTTCTTCATCGCCTGTCAGTGGACTCGCAACATCAACGACTCGCCTTGTTGAATCGTATCTGGGCTGAGGGTCTTTTTCTGTCACAATGGCGGGAAAGTATCATCGTCCCAGTGTTAAAACCTGGTGCTGATCTGCAGGTGGCAAATAGTTACCATCCGATTAGCCTCACCAATGTTCTCTCGAAGCTTTTCGTACGTATGGTGAGTCGTCGGCTCTTGTGGATCCTGGAAGATAGGGGACTGTTGGCTCAGTAACGGGGGGCATCCGTCAGGGTCGCTCGACAATCAATAACCTTGTGTCACTAGAGTCAGCCATTCGTGTAGCTTTTGCTTGGCGTGAGAACCTCATCGCCATCGTCTTCGACCTTCAGAAGGGATACGACACTACCTGACATCACCACATACTGAATGGGATCTACGGGGTGCTCTTCCGATCTTTCTCCAAAACTTTCTATCCCTTTGCACCTTTCGTGTTAGGGTCGGCACTTGTATGAGTTCCACTAACACTCATGAGAACGGTGTCCCACAGGGCTCTGTTCTAAGTGTCCCCCTCTTTTTAGTAGCAGTAAATGGTATTACAGCTGCTGTCAGCTCATCGGTGTCCCCCCAGGGGGCTCACCGCTCTGTGGTGAGTACGTGCATGGCGAGCACGGGGCCCCAGCCTTTGTAGCACTCCTTCCTTTCCGTGCTACACGACGATTCTTCTACTGTCCTTTTCCCCTCTCTTGGGGACGGAGTCTGTGCATCCTTCGGGGAACCGAAGTTCTGACCTTTTTGGCTTAGGCTCTTCTCTCACTTTTTTATTTGCCTCCGCGTCTGCGTTTGAGGCTTCTCCTCCTACTATTTCTCTCTTCCTCCTACCTGTACGCACTTGAAGGCCACCCATATGGGTGACTGTGTAATGCGTAAGTCCCAGCCCCGGGCTGGCATGTAGGGTGCGTGCGTACCCCCTGGTTAAGGCCAGGCCAGGGGAGGGGCGATTGCCTGCGCTGATATCTTCCCGATTCGCCGATTGGTCCCTCCGTCTGTAGATCGGGAGGTGTGACCTGAGGTGGGAACAATCACCCAAGGCGGGTGTGCTGCCGTTGGGGGCCCCCAGCAGGAAGGAGCGTGCCATCGGAGACACTGGCAATCATGGGGGATACATCTGCGATGGTTCTAAAAAAAAAGAAAATGTAAAGAGTCTCTAGAAATTGACGTACTGGACAATAGTGTCTCTGAACAGAAAAATTTACAGACATCAAAGTTCCTTGTGGTGATCCGTACTGAGGAAGGACAATCATTTTCGTCGGTGAACCCATTTATTATTCAAAAAGGGGTTGATGCCATTGCCGGCCCAGTTAAGACCTGCAACCGCCTGCGTAATGGAACACTACTGTTAGAAACAAAGTGGCTCCCAGGCACAGCGGCTGCTTAAGGCTACTCTGCTCCATAGCTACCCGGTTTGTGTTGAGCTCCATCCTACCCTCAATTATTCCCGAGGGGTAGTCTTCTCAGCCAGTTTGGAGGGTCTGACTGAGGATGAACTAAAAGAATATCTGGCAGCGCAAGGCATCGTCGCAGTACACAGAGTGACAAAAAAAGAGACTATGTTTTAGTCCCCACTCTCACAGTGTTTCTGACCTTGGACCGAGTGGCTCTGCCGCCGAAGATCAAGGCTGGGTATGAGGTAGTCACAGTACGACCTTATATCCCTAACCCTACTCAGTGTTATCAGTGCCATCACTTCAACCACACAAGCCAGTCTTGCAAGAACCTGGTCACATGTGTCACCTGTGGTAAAGAGGCCCATGAGGGGATTTGTCCACCACCGTCCCCCCATTGCATCAATTGTAACGGGAATCATGCTGCCTCCTCCCGGGAATGTCCCGTGTTTGCCGATGAACGGGCCATCCAGGAAATCCGTGTGAAGGGAAAGGTTCCAATACAAGTTGCACATAAGATGTATGCCAGTCGTAAGCCTAAGACCCCACCGCATGGTAATTACAGTACTGTAGTTGCAATGCCTCCATCAACATGGGATATGGCCACACAGACTTGTGACCTACAGTTTACTACAGTAGTTGTCAAACAGTCTACATCGATAACGGTGTCACGTTCAACGAAAAGTGTGAGTACCTCTTCCAAATCTTAATCTTCAGCTGTGAAACCACAGATAGAGACTCGTAAGTCTAAGAAGGAGCATTCGCGCGAGGATTTCCTCCGCACCCCTTCCAAAACATCTGAGCCAACCAAGGAGCTTCACCAGGGCTCCAAGAAGTCAAATAGGGGGAAAACTCTCCCCCCTTCTACCTCACAATGTGACGATGGCATCCCCTGGAAGCCTATAGTCTCTCCAGGTGCATCAGCCAAAGATGGGGCTGCCGACCACACTCACGCAGCTGCTGTGGTCACCTCTGAGAATATGGAGCAAGACCCTCCCGTCTCGGACACCACCAGTTGCGAACATTCGCACTGTGGCCCGCTGCCTTCGTCGGGCTGATGTCCACCTTCATCTCATTTTATCCTATTATGGATATTCTTCAATGGAACATTCGTGGTATCCGGTCGAATTGGACAGAACTGCAGCTTCTAACGTGAACATATCACCCAATCATCTTCTCCCTGCAGGAGACAAAATTGCTCCCTGGTACTTGAATTACTTTCCCACGCTACACTACCGTTCGCTTTGACCCTCCTCCAGTGACAGGAATTCCAGTCCACAGGGGCGTAATGTTGCTTATTCGGGATGACGTACACAGTACACCGGTCCCTTTGTGTACTCCAATACAAGCTGTTGCTGTCCGGATATACCTTCCTGGATTTATCTTCACACTGTGCAATATTTATGCTCCTTCCTCCTTTCCCATCACTAGATCCGATCTTTTAGATCTTATTGACCAGCTTCCGCATCCGTTTTAATTGGTGGGAGAATTCGATGTCCACCACCCCCCTTTGGGACTCCCCACGACCATGTCCACGGGGTTCCCTCCTGGCAGATATACTGAACCACCTTCAGCTCATCTGTCTTAACACTGGTGAACCAACTTATCTTTCGGACTCCACAAACACTTTCAGCCATATAGATCTCGCTATCTGCACTGCTCAGCTGGCACGGTGTCTTGAATGGTCTGCTCTCTCAGACACACATTCGAGTGATCATTTTCCGTATGTAATTCACCTAATGATGCCTGACATCCTTGAGCATCCACACCGCTGGCAGATAACCAAAGCGGACTGGGAGCTCTACTCGTCACTGGCGGATTTTGCTACTTATCATTATCCTAGTATAGACGACCAAGTGGAACACATAACCACTGTTATTCTGACAGCTGCGGAATGTTCCATCCCCTACAAGACTTCCCACTCATGTCGTCCCCTTGTCCCGTGGTGGACCGCGGAATGCCGTGACGCTCTAAGAGCACGGCGACGTGCCCTTAGAATCTTCAAACAACGGCCCACGCTCGACAACTGCATCAGATACAAATGGCTGCGGGCCTATTGTCGTCGCCTCTTTCGCGACTGTAAACGCGCCAGTTGGCGCTCATTCACGAGCTCTTTTAATAGGTCTACCCCTTCCTCCATCATTTGGGGTAACCTCAGAAAAATTTCAGGCACTATGGCTCATTCCCCGATTCCCGGTCTGTGTGTCGCAACTGACACCGTCGTCGATCCTCCACAAATAGCCAACACACTGGGTCGACATTTTGCAGAGGTCTCTAGCTCTTCACATTACACGGACGCTTTCCTTGCTAGGAAACGGACGGTGGAGGCGACTCCACTGTCCTTTACCTCTCAGAACCGTGAATGCTACAATACCGAGTTTACTGTATGAGAGCTCCACCACGCATTCTCGTCTTCGCGGTCCTCTGCTCCAGGACCAGATGGCATTCACGTGGCGATGCTGCAACACTTTTCACCAACGAGCTTGCACTTCCTACAACGAGCTTGCACTTCCTACAACCGCATATGGATAGAAGGCACCTTTCCGCAACGCTGGCGTGAAGCCATAGTCATTCCCATACCAAAGCCTGGGAAGGACAAATGTCTCCCTTCCAGCTACCGCCCCATTTCCCTCACCAGTAGCTTATGCAAGGTGATGGAACACATGATTCACGGACGCCTGGTATGGTGGCTTGAAACGCGACATCTCCTTTCTAATGTCCAATGTGGGTTTCGCAAGCACCGTTCTGCGGTGGATCATCTTGTTGCCTTATCTACTTCAGTAATGAATAACTTTTTACGGAAGCGCCAGACAGTAGCGGTGTTCTTTGATCTGGAAAAGGCATACGACACCTGCTGGAGGATGGGCATCTTCCGCACTCTGCATACATGGGGTTTTCAGGGTCGCCTGCCAATTTTTATCTGCAAATTTTTAACAGACCGTGTTTTTAAAGTGCGTGTTGGTTCGGTTTTATCGAGCACTTTTATTCAGGAGAACGGATTCCCCCAGGGTTCGGTCCTGAGCGTTGTTTTATTTGCAGTGGCAATCAATTCTATAGCCAATCACCTTCCACCGGGAGTGTCAGCGTCCCTCTTTGTTGACGACTTCGCGATCTACAGCAGCTCTGAGCAAATGGGTCTCCTGGAGCGGCGCCTTCAGCGGTGCCTAGACACTCTCCACATGTGGAGTATGGACACTGGCTTTCGATTCTCAGCTGACAAGACAGTCTGCATGAACGTCTGGCGGCGGAAGAAGTTCCTTCCCCCGTTCCTTCCCCCGTCCCTCCGTCTGGGCCCCATAGTACTTCCATTTGTGGATACCACGATGTTCTTGGGACTTGTTTTCGACAGGAAGTTAAGTTGGTCTCCCCACATATCCCGTTTGGCAGCTCGCTGTACCTGCTCTGTCAATGTGCTGCGGGTGTTAAGTGGCACCTCGTGGGGAGCTGATAGGTCTACTCTCCTCCATCTGTATCACACCATAGTTCGGTCCAAACTGGACTATGGTAGCACTGTTTATTCTTCAGCTCGACCATCCATACTGAGCCGCCTTAATACAATCCACCACCAAGGTATCCGTCTGGCGACGGGAGCGTTTTACACTAGCCCTGTTGAGAGCCTCTATGCCGAGGCCGCCAAACTACCTCTTTCTTACCGTCGGGAACTCCTACTTAGCCGTTACGCTAGCTGTTTGTCGTCCATGCGAGGACACCCAACGTACGCAGTTTTCTTTGACTCACTTGACAGTCTCTTCGCCATGCGCCCGTCTGCTCTGCTACCGCCGGGAGTATGCTTGCGTTCGTTACTCGGCCAGATCTGCGTTACAATGCCTGCTATCTTCTCGACTGGCGGGAGCACCTCTCCACCGTGGCGAAGCCCCGAAATCAGTGTTAACTTTGAACTTCATTCTCTCCCAAAGGACTCCACACCTAGTTTCGTGTACCAGAGAGAATTTCTCGCACTTCGGTTCAAATTTGATGACAATTTGTTCATTTACACTGATGGCTCAAAGACAGACCAGGGTGTTGGGTGTGCCTTTGTACTTGGCAACGTCTCTTTTAAATATCGTCTTCCTGAGTGGAGTTCCATTTTTACAGCTGAGCTGTATGCATTATATCAGGCCACCCAATACGTCCGGCGAAACTCGCTCAATAAGACTGTCATTTGCTCGGACTCTCTGAGTGCTCTGTTGAGCCTTTGCACGGTGTATCCTGCCCATCCCCTGGTACAAAGCATCCGCAATTGCCTTACTTCTCTTTCAACGAGTGGAACAACTGTGACATTTCTGTGGGTCCCTGGCCATGTGGGAGTGTTGGGGAATGAGTCTGCGGATACGGCTGCCAAGGAGGTAGTTCACCTTCCTCGGCTATCTACCTTTTCTACTAGCTCTGATGACCTTCGCGCTGGTGCCTCCCAGCGTATTATCTCCCGTTGGTATCTACATTGGTCATCCCTGTCAGGGAACAAATTGCGAGCCATTAAACCTGTGCCTGATCTCTGGTCAACGTCATCTCGACCCTTCCGCCGAGAGGAGATTGTTCTGGCCAGGCTTCGTATTGGCCACTGCCGTTATAGCCACCAGTATTTACTACGTGGTGGTCCTGCTCCCTTATGTGAGCACTGTGATGAACCTTTTACTGTGAACCATCTTTTAGTGCAATGTCAGTTTTTTAATCGTCTCCGTCATGATCTGTGTTTACCATTTGAAATGTCTGACATTTTAGCTGATGACCCGCATTCTGTTAACAGAGTTTTACTTTTTATACATCGTGCTAACATGGCGAAAGCCATTTAAGTCCTAACCCCGGTTCTATTTTACTATGGCAGTGTTGGGCGCTAATGACCATAGCAGTTGTGCGCCCTAAAACCACAAAAAAAAAAAAAAAAAAAAAAAAAAAAAAGGAAAGAAAAGGCTCATCGGTGTGGTGCTCCCTATTTACTGATGACTTTTGCCTGTATTATAGCTCCATAAGCATGAGCATTACTGAAAGGCGTCTGCAGGGAGCTATTAACAAGACACACTCATGAGCCTCAGTGCATGGATTCGAGTTCTCTAAGATCCGAGTCATGCACTTATGTTGTTGTCGCGTTCTTCACTTAGATCCAGAGCTCTTCTTGGTTGGTCAACTGCTTCAAGTCGAAAAGTCGCATCGCTTTCTCGGCATGCTCTTTGACAACTGGCTCACTTGGTTGCCGCATCCCTATCAGCTTAAACAAAAGTGCTGGCGATGTCTGAACAACCTATGCTGCCTTAACCACACTATTTGGGGAGCGGCACGTCCAACACTACTGTGGCTGTATAAGGCTCTTGTACAGTCACGGCTTGACTATTGGAGCTTGGTTTATGGTTCTGCAGCTCCCTCAACATTGTGGGTTCTTGACCCTATCCTTCACATTGGTGTCCGGCTCAAAACGAATTTCCATACAAGCCCTGTACTAAGCATGCTTGCCGAAGCTGGGATCCTTCCTTTGGAGTTTCGTCGCCAAAAACTGCTTCTCTCATATGTGGCCCATGTACATGCTACGCCACACCATCCAAATCGTGGACTCATCTTTCCAGCTGCTGCACCTCCCATACCAACTCGCCAGCCCAGGTTGGGTCTTCCGATCGTGGTCCATGTTCGTACCCTCCCTGCCTCTGTTGAGTTACTCCCTCTCCCTCCTGCTCTCTCCTACCAACCCCATACACCCCCTTGGTCCATACCCTGCGTGCAGCTCCACCTGGAATTGTCTCATGACCCAAAGGCATTGGTTTTGCCACTAACTCTCCGTCGGCAGTTCTAGGCCACCCTCAATGCTTTCTGTAGTGCTGATATCATCTACACTGATAGCTACTCAGTGATGGCCGAATTGGGTATCCCTTTATACACAATCACTACACTGAACAAGCTCCTTTCCTTCTGGCTGTAGCGTTTTCACTGCAGAACTGGTCACAATATCACATGCTCTTGACCACCTTAGGTCCAGGAAGTCATCTGCAGCGACTCCCTGAGTGGCCTTCAAGCCCTTGGCCAGTGTTTCCCTGTCCATCCTGTGGTGCGATCCATACAAAGCTCCATTTTCACGCTCACTACTTCTGGCAGATCAATAGCCTTCGTGTGGAGCCCAGGCCATGTTGGCATCCCGGGTAATGAGCAGGTCGATCGACTGGCCAGGCAGGCTACCATCTCCCGGCCCCTCAATATTAGTATCCCAAAGACGGATATCAAATTGGCATTACGCCTCAAGGTCTTTCCTGCTTGGGAGTCAGAGTGATCTAATTTGAGCACGCCCAACAAGCTTCAAGCGATAAAGCCCTCTACGGATGCATGGAAGTCCTCCCTACTGGCCTCTTGCAGGGACTCCATCATCCTTTGTCGCCTGCCTATTGGCCGTACTTGACCCACACATGGCTACCTTCTTCATAGAGAGGACCCACCAGAGTGCCGGTGTGGCGCACTTCTGAAAGTGATCCACCTTTTGTTGGATTGTTCACTTTTAGCCGCCCGGAGACAGTCTTTTAATCTACCTGCTGCACTACCTTTAATTCTCCGAGACGAAGCCTCAATGGCTGACAGTGTTTTAGATTTTATTTGTGGAGCAGGCTTTTACCATTCTATTTAGTGGTGGGTACCCTCACTTGAAGTGACAGGTCCCCCACTTCTCCACCACTCTTAAATCTTTATCTGACTTTCCTGCAGATTGTTTGGTGATTTTAATGTGTGCAGGATGGCTGGCTCATCCTTTAGCCGGCCGCGGTGGCCGAATAGACTAAGGCGCTCCAGTCACGGTCTGCACGGCCACTACGGTCGGGGGTTCGAATCCCCCCTCGGGCATGGATATTTGTGCCGTCCTAGTTCGTAAGTAGTTTGTAAGTTTAGGGACTGATGACCCCGTAGTTAAGTCCCATAGACTATACAAACATTTGAACATTTTTCATCCTTTATTTCTTTGTGATCAGCCCGCCAAGTTATCCTTCTTTCCAGTTTTTGTTCAGTTAGTGACTCAGTCTTCTCCTCATATGTGTCCTTTTTTTGTGTTAGCAGCATGTACAGTATAGCTCTGTACATTCTGTGGCTTTTTCCCTCTTGGTGTTCTGTATTTTGTTTTTTGACACTTCATTCGGAACAGGGGACTGATGACCGACCTGTTTAGTCCCCTACAACAAACAAACGACAACAGCAACAAGCTTAGAAAACACTTGTTTAACCAATACTTGATCATTAATCATCTGTGTGGGATCTGTACACAGTAGGATTGATAGAAGAGATCCAAAGGAGAGTAGCACACTTTGTTACAGGTTTATTTAGTAAGTGCGAAAGTGTTACAGAGTTTATTAGTAAACTTCAGGGGCAGGTGTTTCAGAAGAGATGTTCTGCATCAAGGTATCCGAGACTTCCAAGAGCACAAATTTCTCAAGTCAACCAGTATATTGTTTCCTCCTAAAAATGTCTTGTGAAGAGATCCCGAGGATAAAATTACAGGGATTAGAGCGATAGCCCTTCCCCACACATTGTAAGGTGGCATGCCTGGGATAGATGTAAAAGTAGTTGGTATCATTGATGTGGAAGCACAGGTTTCAGACAATTGGGTGGAGGTGTTGATTGACAAGGGCTGAAATTCTTTTGGTATGGGCACAATAATGAGTCACAATTTGGTGTCCTCTCCTATGCCAACCTCTTTATGGGCCATCAGCAGAACCTTCCTAACCTCCCAAAACACTGATATCCTGGTCTGATTCAGGTTGATTGATGAAATCTTCATGCCTGGATCCATCATCCCTTCAAAACAACAATACCTTCACTCGCATCCATTTCACCTGGTTCACATCGACACAACATGCCAACTTCAAGGACGATAATGTTCTCATGTCTCGTGCCCCTCCCCCAACATCTCCATCCTCATGAACCAATTACAGTACTTCAATTGGCAGCTGTCATTTCTTCAACATCAATAAATTTCTCCCATACACCCTGGCCATTCATGAACACTGCATCTTCTGAGGGTATCACAAAGCCCTTCACAGCCATGCATGTTTTCGTCCAAAACAAATTGATAGCCACGAATGTCTTTCTTCAGGGTTCTAAATATAAGGAAATTGCATAAGGAGATATCTGGATTGTATGGCTGTTGTGTAAAGGTTGTCAAATGCTATTTCTGAAGCATAGTTGTAATAGCAGTATTTTGTTGCAGGATAATGCCTGTTCACATGTTACCAAGATTCGTTTGACTATGCTGCAGATTTATTTATTTGAGATACATATTACATAGATCCATTATGTCGTGATATGCATGGATGTGGAACGAGTCAAAATAGATAAAATTTACATATATAGTACAGATACAATACAATATGGCATGATATGCATGGGCATGGAATGAGTCAAAACAGATACAATGCAATAGAGATAAAATACAATACAGATACAATACAAAGTAGATGCAATTATTTTATACAAATACATAAGGAGCTACAAAACAGAGGTTTTTAAAAAGTACTGATCAGTTGAGGTTGCAAATCAAATCCACAAGCCTGAATTTCTACTCACATTATTTATCTCTGCTGAAGAATTCATCTAGAGTAGAATCATTTTTCCAGTATGAATTCCTTCAGCTTTTTTTAAAAAGATTTTTTCTTTTCTTTTAGACACGTTATATTACTCAGGAGTGTGTTGAAGATACTTGTACTTGCGTACCTCACCCCTTTTGTACTAGACAGATTTTTCCATTCACAGTTTATATCACCTTTACGTCTTGTGTTATAATGATGGTATGCCTCATTTGTTTCATAATGAGACGAATTGATAAGGGTGAAAGTCACGAGTGAGTGGAGATATTGCGAGGTTGTGGTTCAAAATTTATTTTGGAAGAGGTGAGTTCCCCCTAAAGATTATCCCATAGCTCATCACCGAATGGAAGTAGCCATCTACGCCAACTTTGATACATTGATGTCTCTAATTTTGGAGGTTATTCAGATGGCAAATGTCGCTGGACTGAGCTTTTTCAGTGTTTGGTGGATGTGATGGTCCCAATTGAGCCAGTTGTCTTTGTGGACGCCTAGGAACTTTGCACACTGAACACTCTGTAACTGTTGGCTCTCGTGTGCAATGTTAATATCTTCTAGGATTTTGTAACTGGATTGGAAATGCATGTAATTTGTTTTACTGAGGTTTATTGCTAGAGAATTTGATATGAACCAGTTCAGAGCATTTATAGGGGCTTGGTTGGCTTTTAACTCTACAGCAATGGAGGTTTTGCAGTCTGTCAAGATAGTTGTGTCATCTGCGAACATTGTTACATTGATAGCACTGTTTGAGGACAGGGGTAGGTCATTAATATAAATAATAAATAGCAGAGGACCAAGGACTGACCCTTCTGGAACTCTGTGGTGTACTGTACTGCAGTCAGACTCTACCTATCCTTCTAGTAGATTGTTACCACCTAATACTCCTTTCTGTTGTCTGTCCATAGATATGATGTGAGCCAGTTACCTATCTGTCCTCAGATTACATATTGGACTGCTTTTCCTAAAAGTATTATGTGATCGACACAATCAAAAGTCTTAGTCAGATCACAGAATATGCCAGTGGGCAAACTCTTCTTGTCAAGGCATTCTAAGACATTATTAGTAAATGAATATATTGCTTCGGTTGTGGAGATACCTGATCTGAAACCAGATTGTTGCTTACTAATTAGTGCAAATTTTTCAAGATGATTGACAATCCTGACACATTAATTTTTCAAAGGCTGTGGAAAATGCTGTTGCAAGAGAGATAGTTGGAAACATCTGAAGGTTCATCTTTTTTTGTATAGGGGCTTCGCAGTAACATACTTCAACTGTCAGGGATGATACCTTGATTAAGAGAAGCATTGAATATATGAGCTAGAACTCTACTGAGGTGATTACAGCTGGCTTTTAGCAATTGCTGGAAATATTATCAACACTTGTTGAATTTTTACTTTGTAAAGACATTATGGTTTTTCTTACTTCTTGTTCAGTTACGGGGGCCATACCTATCATGTCTATAGAGTTAGGGAAATTTTCTTTCACAATTTTTATTGCCTTTTCTGAAGAGCCTTTGCATGCTGTTTTCTCAGCAATAGTTAAAAAGTGTTCATTAAAGATTTTAGCCACAATCTCTTGATTTTGAACTAGCTTACCTTCATTGTCCAGAACAATATTTTGGGTCCTATTGGGGTCATTTGCACCAGTCTCATTTCATATCACATCCCAAATTGTTTTGATTTTATTAGTAGAGCTATTAATTTTTGAGTACAGATACATACTTAATTTCTGAATGACTTTGTTCAGTATTTTACAGTATTTTTATAGTGATTTAACAGGTTAGGGCAGAATTTTCACCGGGATGCTGTTACATGTACTCTATGCGGTCCCAATACCTTTCTGTCGATTTCCTTTGGATGAAGAGATGCACACTATGTTTCTTAGGCAATGACCAACATTTTTCAATGAAGGCACTGATCGTCCTGTCTCACAATGGTATAAAAGTATTGACAGCTATGGGAATTACTTCCGAAAAATAAACAGATTACATATTTTTCCCATCTGTATTTCTTTCTTTTGACTGATGCATGTAGATAAAAATACACTTTAGTGTTCAGTAACCCCCTACCTCAACAATTCGAAATATTAGTTTATATGCAATATCTGCTGAAATTCATGGACAAGAGTGTCCTTGTTTTTTCTATGTTATGTCATGTCTAGTTTGATGTATTTATCACTTTGAGTTAGGCTTAGTATGTCAGCTCTTTAGCCCACAGTGCCACTTGGATGTTGGTTGGTGTATTGATGGAAAGGCAGTGTTGTGGAAAGTCTTTTATATCAGATGTAATAATATATTTTTTTTTATATATTTTAGTTGTTGGAGCTGCAATCCAAATATGCAAATGACAAGAGATTTACTTTGGATGAAAGGTTTTATGAAAGCGAAGACGATGAAGCACCAGAAGACCCTGATACAATTGTTGAATTTGAAGATGAAAAGAAACGGCAGCTGAACATTCTGCAGGACATTTTGGGTGACAGAGCCCATGTCTTAAGGGTGAAGAAAGAAAAACATAGGTAAGGTTATTTCACAACTCACCCTGCAGAATGCTGCTGAAATGACTCAGAGAGAAGCAGCAAAAGGGGGGGGGGGAGGAGGACAGAATGCATCTTACAATATCCTGTTCTTCGTGTTGGATTTCAATCTGGTAAAATTAATAGATGCTGTGTAAACTGACAGATTTCTGTGTTTTAAGAAGTGCTTGTTGAGTCACACATTTCGCACATCTTGAGTCTCCTAAAATACTTCATTGCCTCCTTCTAATATATCTGTAGACAAATTATCTTGCCCTCCTGGGGGCCCACAGCTCTTTTGTGGGTACGTGTGTGGCGCACACGGGTCCCCGAGCCATTGCGGCCTTCCTTGTCGTTTCTCAGGCCACTTTTCCTCACCCCGTTTCCCTCCCCTTCCTAATCCTCCTCCCCCCCCACCCTTCTCCAAGCCCGTTTCTAGGTGTTCTCGTGATGACTGCCCGGCTATTTCCACAGTACTGTTGGTTTCGTTATTTTGTCTTTGTTTGCCATTTTCACCAATTTCAGCCCAGTTAGGTCCCCCTCGGGGTTTGACCTCCATCAAAATTTCTGTTTAAGTGTGAGCCATTTGGGGAAGAACTCCCAACATAGCCCCTATGGCACGGATTCATCCCCTTTCCTTCCAAATCTCTTCCTCTTCGTAGCTCCCTCCCCCGCTAGGTCACCAGCACGGTAGCCATTCCGTGTGATGGGGCTGTTATGTACCCTCATGGTTGAGCCCCCTGAATTGCACAGGGATCACACTGCTGATGCCTGAGCTGTGACCTCCTCATAAATGCCAAGGAGTCGATGCTTGTCTCTGTGGGGCATCAGGGCTCCCAGCAACGGTCATCCTGCCAGGTGGCATTGCTGTGGCTGGGTGGCGCCCTTGAGGAGAGCCCCTGTTTCGGAGTGGGTGGCATCAGGGTGGACATTCCGCAATGAAGAGGAAACAAACCTCTGAAAATCCTGGCTCTAAGTCAGGTGTCTCAAAGTATGGGAAATTTAATTTTCATGCTGCAAGATATGACCCCAAATCGTTTCCTTCCCTAGCTCCATCATGGAGGGAATGTGGGCCCACGAAGCAGACTGAACCATACTCACCACAATACCTAGTTGTTACCAGACAGGATGGGGAATCTTTGCAGGCAACTAAGCCTTCCTTCTTTGTCGAATACCTCGAAGAAAGGCTTGGAGAAGTTGCCGGCATGTCTAAACTGCGTGATGGTTCAGTCCTGATACAGGCGGAGACCCCTGATCAGTCACGAAACCTCCTAACGTGTGACCACTTAGGCGACATTCCTGTCTCAATAACGCCCCACAAATCCTTAAATAGGGTACAGGGGGGGGGGGGGGGGGGGCATATATCATAGAGACCTTTTGCTGCAGACAGATGAGGAGTTAACGCAACAATCTGCAACAATGTGGAGTCAATTTTGTCAGACACGTTTTTGGGGTCCAAAGGATAATAGGGTGGCCACTGGCGCATTTGTCTTGGCCTTTGAGGGTGACAATCTGCCCGAAAAGGTCAAAAGTCATGATGTATCGATGTGACGTCCAACCGTACATCCCCCCCTCCAATGCGATGTTTTAAATGTTGGCGTTTCGGGCACATGTCCTCTCGTTACAATGCTGCTGCAACCTGTCGGGACTGTGGCCATCCCTTACATCCGGGCTCTGCCTGTGCCCCTCCTCCTTATTGTGTCAACTGCAGTGCTCACCACTCTCCCTGTTCACAGGACTGTCCCACTCTACATAAATTGCGGAAGATAGTCGAATATAAGACTCTAGACTGCCTAACATACTCAGAGGCTCGAAGGAAATATGAAAAGCTACATCCTGTCTCATTACTAACTTCATATGGTGCTGCTACAAAGATGGCGCCAGCACCGGTGGCCACTTCTCGCCCTGCTTTGCCTCCATCTGTGGGCCCTGTGGGCCGCCCCTCTACCTCAGCCTCCCAGACATCTGGGGGCACACCATCTTCTGCGGGGCCTGTATTTGCCCCCATTTCTGGAGTGGTTACCCCCACTCCCCAGCCAGAAAAGGGTTCGCCTTCTCTGGCTTGTTCTTCTGGGAAGGGAACCTGCCCCCCCCCCCCCCCTTCTACCGTTATCACAAAAGATAGTAGACACTAGCCAGCGGCTGAAGGACCCACAGCCAGAAAGCCGTTTGGCTTCTCAGTCTTCCCACACACCTCAAGCCCCTTCGGAGAAACCCCTCTCCTCCGGTAGGCCCAAGGAATACTGGGAAGACAAGAAAGAGAAGACCGTAAAGCGCAAGGAGATGCTGGTGGCCTCGGTGCCCCCAGCTCTTGCACCTGACACCCCTGAGGATGAGGTCATCCGTCTTGCGACGCCTGAAGATTTGGCCTTCGCCGATCTCGGGGATGCCATGGACACGGAGCATCAGACTTCACAGCCAGAGACTAGTGCTCATGCCATCCCTCTTCCATCTTCGTCGTCTTCATGCACCGTTAATCAGGAGACAGTCTGATCCTCCAATGGAATTGTGGAGGTTTTTTCTGCCACTTGGCTGAATTGCGTCAGCTGTTGAGCTCCTTTCCAACTCTTTGTGTTGCTCTCCAGGAAACCTGGTTTCCTGATTATCGGACCGCCACCCTTCGGGGCTACTGGGGGTACTTCAATAACCGCATCGTCTACAATACGTTGTTGGGCGGGGTATGTCTATATGTACGTACCTCTGTCTATAGTTCCTCACAGCCACTTCAAATGGCCCTGGAGGCTGTCGCTGTCAGGGTTCGAGCATCACGGGACATTACCATCTGTTACCTTTATCTCCCTCCTGATGCAGATGTGGCACCAGTCGACCGAGCAGCCCTGATCACTCAACTTCCTTTGTCATTTCTTCTTTTAGGAGATTTTAACGCTCATCACCGCATGTGGGGGAGCAATGTGACTACATGACGTGATCGAGACTTTGAACTGTTTTTTTTAACCAGGTTGACCTTTGTATTCTTAATACATGAGCCCCTACCCATTTTAGTGTGGCCCATGGCACCTTTTCCGCCGTAGACCTTTCTGTGTGTAGTCCGGGCTTACATCTGCTCCTTAACTGGTGGATACATGATGCCATGATGACCTTTGTGGAAGTGACTGCTTTTCGGCAGGGTCGTTCTGTCATTGATAACCTCCTTTCTTTGAAGTCGGCGATCTGCACCGCTTTCGCCCGACGTCACCACCTCGTCGCCATCTTTTTCGACCTCCAGAAAGCATATGACAAGGCATGGCGTCATCACATCCTTGCCACGCTACATGGATGGGGTCTCCGTGGCTCCCTCCCACTTTTTATTCAGAATTTTTTACTTTCACACTGCTTCAGAGTTCGTATTGGCACCTCCTTCAGTTCCCCCCATATCCAAGGGAATGGGGTACCACAAGGGTCCGTCCTAAGTGTACTCCTCTTCTTGGTGGCCATTAATGGCCTAGTGGCTGCAGTGGGGCCATCAGTTTCCTGCTCTCTCTATGTGGACGACTTTTGCCTGTACTATTCTACACCTAGTACAAGTGTAGCTGCACATCGACTGCAGGCAGCCATTCATTGGGCGCAGAATTGGGATTCTTCCCATGGTTTTCAATTTTCTCCTGCGAAAAATAGGGTGATGCACTTTTGTCGCCATCGGACGTTACATCTGCATCCGGAGCTCTACCTTGATGGTGAGCTCCTTCATGTTGTGGACACACACCGTTTCCTGGGTCTCCTTTTTGACTAATGTTTGACATGGCTCCCTCATCTGCGCCAACTTAAGCAACAGTGCTCACGACATCTGGACCTCCTTCGTTGCCTCAGCCATACTGTCTGGGGGGCAGCACACCCTATCCTCCGCCGCCTGTATAACACTCTGGTGCAGTAACGTTTGGACTACGGGAGCTAGGTCTGTGGCTCAGCCTCTCCATCTGCACTGAGAGTTCTGGACCCAGTCCACCATACTGGCATCCGTCTGGCCACTGGAGCCTTTCGTAAGAGCCCTGTCTTTTGTCTTCTCGCAGAAGCTGGAGTCGCCCCATTGCGATACTGGCGTCAATACCTACTTGCCCAGTATGCTGCCAGAGTCCACTGTACTCCTCAGCATCCAAATAACAGACTCCTTTTCCCAGGGAAGGTCTTTTTTTTTGCCGCAGAGGTGACCCCGGTCAGGACTCCCGAGAGCGGCGCGGGTCCAATTGCTTCTTTCGACCCTTGACTCCTTCCCTCTTAACCCCCTTTTCTGCTCCACTTCCCATGCTCCTCCCTGGACCATCCATTCCTCGACTGCGGATTTGGTTGGATCTTTCCCATGAGCCAAAGACCTCTGCCTCTCCTCTGGTTCTACAGCAACAGTTTTGTACCTTGCTTCATGAGTTCCGTAACTCCAAGGTCATTTATACAGATGGTTCTTTGGATGGCGACCACACTGGATATGCCTACATGCATGGCGCCTATGTTGAGCAACGCTCTTTGCCACCCGGCAGCAGCGTCTTTACTGCAAAACTGGTGGCTATATACCGCGCCCTCAAACACATCCGCACGTGCCCTGGGACCTCCTTCCTGATATGCAGCGACTCACTGAGTGGTTTGCAGGTCCTTGATCAGTGTTAACCCCTTCATACATTGGTCAGGGCCATCCAGGGGTCGATACTGGCTCTTGATGACTCTGGTCGCTCTGTGACATTCATTTGGACCCCGGGCCATGTAGGCATTCCAGGCAACGAGAGCATCGACCAGCTAGCCATACAGGCTACGACTCGCTGCCCACTGGCTATTGGCCTCCCAGAGGCAGACTTCCGCCCACTGCTTCGCAATAAAATACGAGAACTGTGGAACACCGAATGGTCTGCTCTGGACGTGCCCAATAAGCTGCGAACGATCAAGGACACATCTGTCTGGACGTCCTCGCAGCTGGAGTCCCATAGGGACTCCGTGGCCCTCTGCCGTCTCCGCATTGGTCACACTCGTCTGACGGATGGTCACCTCCTCCGTCGAGATGACCCGCCCATGTGCCAATATGGTGCTCCGTTGACAGTGGTTCATTTCCTCTTTCAGTGTCCCATTTTAGCTCCACTATAGCTTTCTTTTAACCTCCGAACACTCTTTCTTTGGTGCTCGGCGACAATGCCTTTGTGGCTAATATTGTTTTACGATTTCTTCGTGCGGGGGGCATTTACCAGTTGCTATGAGTCCTCTGGTTGTTCTTTTAGACGCGTCTTTCGACTACAGCTTTTCTTGTGTAAGCTATGTGGTTGGCTTTTCCCCTTTTATACTCATGGTCGGTCAACCACATTCATTGGCTCTGTCATTTTATCCTATTTTTATCTCCTATCTGTTACTGTGTGTATGGCGTCTTTTGTATCCTCTCTTGTTGACTCTGTCAATATTTGATTGACAATGTGTTCTTTTATTCTGCACTATTTTAAATCCAGCTGAGGCGCATTTATCAACGATTATGTTTTTCTGCGTGTCACCTAGCTATGAAATGGGGGACTGATGGCCATAGTAGTCTAGTCCCCCTAAAACCCCCTATACCAATCAACCAACCAACCAACCAAATTATCTTGGTAGTAAGTTTAGTTGTTTGGTCCACAGTATAACAGAATAAGAACAAGAAGATTGGCTGTATGAGAATTTTTTAATCAATAATTTATTAAAATCTAATATAAATTTAGGTCACTTCAGCTTTAGGGTATTTGTTTATTGAACCAACTACAGTAGAATCCCATTTTTATACATTCCAAGGGACTTAAAAGAAAATAGTGTAAAATGTGGGAAAATGTAAAATGCAGGAAATAAAATTTTAAATGTCAAAATTTGCTTACTGGATTACTCTTGCTTTTTCGTAGTTTATTTGTGATGTACATACAGAATAGGCACAAAATTACTTGCAAGGAAGTTTCTTATGAAATAAAGGTTATCCAAATTTTGTAGTATTTTAAGTGCCTGGCAGAACTGGAACTACTAACTTTATAGGAAGTAGAAATTTTTGACTTAATTTCATTCATCATAACAGACTTTTGTCAGCAAGCCTTTAACTGGCATTCATTATGTACGTAGTGAAACTGCACAAGTTCTGTACTTTTTGTATTTTTTGATGTTTCGCAGGACAATGTTCGAGAATTTATTTGTGTTCTCAAGTGCAAATATATGCATAGGTATTTTTGTGACATTTGCACAGTGTTGGCACCTCACATTACAATCACATTTTTGAGGTCATAATATACCGTGCTCCCTTCAGTGTGCAGAAAAACATACACAAGCAAATCATCAGACTGTCTATAAAACTTCACAAAAACTACTTGGATAAATATTTGCATTTGCATTGAAATGCAAAATGCAAAGCATGGAAAAACTACCAGTTGCGTAAACAAAGCTGACAATCGGCACGGTGGCTGATGGGACGCCGTGTCCTGAGTCAACCGGATCTGGTGCGACTGGGTATTTCCATCGCAGTGGCAAGAGGGTATAATCATACCAGTGATTAAAGCAGGCAAAAACCGTGTTCATTGGGATAGCTATCGACCCATCACCGTGACCAATGTCCTGTGTAAATTGTTAGAGCGCATGGTCGCTCTTACTACCAACAATCTGGTGTACCTAGAGTCTGCAATCTGCACAGCCTTTTCCAGGCACCAACATCTTATAGCCATCTTCTTAGATATGCACAAGGCATATGACACAACCTAGTGACACCACATACTCACTACTTTACACGGGTGGGGCCTCTGGGGCTCCCTCCTAATTATTATTAAAAACTTTTTAGCTGTTCCTACCTTTCATGTTCAAGTTGGTGCCTCCTGTAGCACTTCTCATGTTCAGGAAAATGGGGTTCCTCAGGGCTCTGTTTTGAATGTTCCCTCATTTTTAGTAGCCATTAACAGCCTAGCGACAGCAGGTGTGTCGTCAGTATCCCCTTCGCTTTATGCTGATGACTTTTGTATCCATTTTAGCTCTTCCAGCACCCAAGAAGCTGAATGCAGATTGTAGGGAGCAGGCGCAGTCCAGGGTTCTTGCCCATGGCTTCCAATTCTCTCCTGCGGAGACAAGTGTTGTGCGCTTCTGTTGGCATAGGACTGTCCACCCTTACCCCGAACTTTACCTTAAGGACCACTTACTTAATGTAGTGGAAACCCATAGGCTTTTAGGGCTGGTCCTTGACGCCTGGCTGACATGGCTCCCCCACATTCGTCAGTTGAAGCAGGTGTGCTGGCGCCATCAGAATGTTCTTTGCCACCTGGGGTGCTGATCGCTCCACACTGTTGTGGCTTTTCACACCACTGGTACAGTCGCGGCTTGACTTTGGGTGCCTTGTGTATCATTAGGCATCACCTTTGGCATTACGCTTGTTGAACTTCATTCACCACTGTGGGGTTCGCACTGCAACAGGTGCCTTCCGTACCAGCCCCGTTGACAGTCTACTTGTGAAGGCCGGTGTCCTACCTCTGTGGGTTCGCCGCCAACAACTGCTCGCGGCCTATGTAGCCTACCTCATAGGTATTTGCTGGTTTCTGGGAACTTACCAGTGGGGTCCAGACTTCTGGAGAACCATAGTCTATACCAGAAGCTTTCAGTCTAAGATAATCTCGTATGCTGAATAATTTTATGTGGTGGTATAATCCAGCTACACAGTCACACCATACAGTTCATCTTACAGCGACAGCTGTCACCTGACAAGGAATGATTGCTAGTCAGATTCATGCATGGTGCACAGCCGGCCGCGGTGGCCGAGGGGACTGAGGCGCTTCAGTCACGGTCTGCACGGCCACTACGGTCGGGGGTTCGAATCCCCCCTAGGGCATGGATATTTGTGCCGTCCTTAGTCGTAGGTAGTTCATAAGTAGTTTGTAAGTTTAGGGACTGATGACCCCGTAGTTAAGTCCCTTAAGCTTAACAAACATTTGAACATTTTGAACATGGTGCACATATGTTGTCCCTGTTCAGAATGGGGAATGCAAGTGATCTGAGTTTGACTGAAGGCAGTTTGTAATGGCCCAGAGGCTCTGCAAGAACAGTTCAGAAGCTGCCTGACTTATCAGGTGTGTGTCTCCCGCAACTAGCAGAACCAGGTGAAACTACATTCAAACATTAAGGGGTTGGGTGGCCATGCCTCATCACAGATGTATGACGTCATAGGCTGGGCAGACTGGTGAAACAGTACAAGCAACAAATTGTGCCAGAAATAGCATCATACTTTATTGGTGGGTAGAGTACTAGTGTGTCTGAACACTCTTTGCACTGAACACTCCTAACAATGTGCCTCTGCAGTCGATGACCCATGCATGTGCCAATGCTACCTCCTCGACATCTGAAACTACAATCTGGGCCATCTGTGGGTCCAGTGAAGTTTTGTGCAAGGCACCAAAAGGGCCAAGAAGTATCTCCCACTGGCTGCAGACCACACACATCCCTTCATGATGATAGTGTTTCCCAACATCAGTTTTTTTATTGTTTCCAGCAATATGCAAGGCCAGTGGCCAAGAGCGTGATGGATTGGTTGGAAGAACACAGTGTTGGATACATTCCAGGATTGATTGAATGTGGTGTCGGAGCTCATTGCCCCTCTCTATAGGGTATACAGGCATTAGGAATGTGTGACCAATCCAGAATTTGCTTGGAGTGATTTAGGAAACCTGTATCAGGATGCTTGAATGTAGTATGAGTATCCATATTCCTAAGGCTTATGTCTTAACATATGCACTTAAAATAACACAGAGTGCTTGATATTCACATATTTACTCATGCTGGCACAATGAAAGGTAATGCTTAATTTCACTATGCCTTTAAAGAACCGTTATTTAAAGTATTTAATCTCAGTTCAAAACAATTCCACTATCGCCCTTTTCTCTTCTTGTTGCCACAAAGCGTGGTGGCGCAGTGATAACACACTGGACTCACATTTGGGAGGACGGTGGTTCAAATCCACTTCCAGCCATCCAGATTTAGGTTTTCCCTGATTTCCCTAAATCACTCCAGGCAAATGCCGGGATGATTCCTTTCAAAGGACACGCCAGATTACCTCCACCCATCCTTCCCTAAAAATCCGAGCATAAGCTATGTCTCAAATGACCACACTGTTGACAGGACGTTTAATCCTAGCTTCCTTCCTTCCTTCCTTCCTTCCTTCCTTCCTTCCTTCTTTCCTTCTTCTTGTTGCCCCCCTGCCCACCCCCTTTCCTTCCACATTTGCAGTCCACTGGGTTCTTCCAGCATGTAGTGTAAGTTGGCCACTACTGCACCTGCTTCACAGATATTGTGAGGATGAGTTCTGTAATTTGTCTTAGAAACTGTTCTATTTGAAACAATAAATTACTGTCAATAATTTTTGATATTAAACTTCCTGGCAGATTAAAATTGTGTGCCGGTACCGGATCTCGAACCTGGGACCTTTGCCTTTCACGGACAAGCGCTCTACTGACTGAGCTATCCCGGAAAAAATTGAAATGTTAGAATAAGGCAATTGTTTCTTGAGAAAAATTTCTGAAACATTAAAGGGGAGAGATTGAAGTGTTCTTCCTATCTCACAGTTGAAACATGAAGTATTCTGGATGCTGGTTAAAATATTTTCTTCCAACCGCAAACCAACACTTCTGTATTTTAGTTAACTTCTAGCCATATTAAGCATGTGATTAAATGTAGCCGTATTAAATTCTATTTAAGAGATCCAGCCTCAGCTGTGCCTCTGTAGTTTCCAAAATGTGCTCTTATAATTTATAAGTTTCTTGATGTTAATTATTTAACTGAGATGCTCTTCATAAATATAAATAAGAACCCAAGTTTACTGCAAAACTTCTCTACTCAATTTATTCACCTTGTTACATTTCTAGACAAATATTGAAACAATGTGTTCAACATCAACTAAGTCATGAATGAATAATACAAATTACCATAAACATACGTTTAAAATCAACCAGAATTAACGCTTCATTTGTTTTTTCTGTCCTTCTCAGCAACTCTTAGATCATGGAGAAACTTCTTCAATTATGCATATGTCATCTGAGACTACTTTGCACTTGATTCTGGCGGCAGCTTCTGTTCTGCACAAGCTTAATATGAACTTAATTAATATGTAGATACCTCTAGTCGATGTAGAAGAGGTAGTAGTGTTCAATGTAACACTACAAGATGTACAGCAAATTGTCAGTAGGAAACTTATTTCACCCACTTTGCAACTCAAAAGAGGGGGGGGGGGGGGGGGGGAAGGTGTGCTATCACTTACTGTATATACTGTGTCACACACAATGCATCATATATTTTGAACACATAATGGCAAATTGAAATTAATTTGTTTATGCTTAACAAACATGGTCATGGTCATGGTCATGTTTTTTTCAATGCTGGCTTAAGATTGACAAATGGCAGTGAAATCACTGACTGTTATAAAGCAATTATGCCAACAGAAGGTTGACACACACACACACACACACACACACACACAAAACTTCAACAATGGCGAAATAAATGAGATGGAAGGTAAAATCTGTGAAATAGTTAACTGATTTATTTCTCATAAGTTATTTAATATACTGGAGGTGTTAACTATGACCATGACAATGCTTATCCTCACAGTAACGTTTACTGATATATAAGTAAGAAATCTGGTCATAAACTTCATTAAACTGTTTTTGATTACACAGGTCGACATGGGTTCTGGGGTTTGGAAAGTAAGTGGTGTTCTTTACTAAATTTGCACCCCTGAATATGAAAATCATATCAGTTTTTTTTCCATCACCGTCAGTTTTTCCTGCACAGCTACCCCCCCCCCCCCCCCTCCAAACCTACTATGCAATGTCCACAACTACAGAAATGTGGCAACGCTGCATTTTTTGTGTGAAGGTGAGGCAGAGGGGGATTGTTATGTGCTTGGAGTGTTACTACCTTCATCCAGTTCTCCCCCTTGTGCCACAAATAATTATTTACATGTCACATAAACCTTTCTTCACAGAGCATGCCACCTTTGTATCCACAATCTGTTGAGACTAGCAACCAAGTGAGTTCTCCTGCGCATACTCTTCCATGCCTCAAACACACTTGCCAAAGACCTACTACCTAGCTAGCCACTTGCCTTCTCAAAGAAAGACAATATTTTTACCTAAATTTTCCTTGTTTCCTACCGACATTTACCCAGTGTAATTACATCTGTACTATATTTTTACAGTGTGTTTAGTGCAGTTTAGCAAACATTCACTATAAAAGGCTATCATATGTCAGCAAAAATTTATTTCCGAGTTAACATCTATTCTTGGACTGAGAGGTTATTTGAAACAGAATAACGTCCTTTCATGTCTTACAAGGAGACCACATGGGTATTGGATTTTAGAAGTTCTTTATATTTATGGTATGTGAAGTTCAGAACTTAAATAACAATCGGCCAGAGCCGTTTCACGCAAGTCTCAAAATTTCTCAAGAATATTGACTTTGAAGTTTTGCAAAGTACACGTAAGTACTGATAATTAAAATAGTTGCAGCATTTGTCATTGTAGCTCAGGTGGTAGCATTCTGGCCTCACAATCATTGAGTCGGTGGTTCGAATCCCACTGTGACCCATATTTTTTTTAGTTTTCGAATTCAGTTATATAAAACATTTTAGGATTTCTAATTCCACGTGTTGTGTCAGTTCTTGTTTATGTGTATGCAGACGAGCTGAAAACCTTGTCGTCGTGTAAAACATTGGTTGAGCAGGTTAGCTGCTTGGAAAGCCATTAGTAGCTATGGAGATGACTTTCCTATAACAGTGTTGCAGCTCTTCACAAACTGAACAATCAAAGACTACTATTGTTAACTAATAGTGAAGCCAATACTGTAAAATATCTTAACTTATGTTTTCTTTATTAAAACAATCATTATTAACAACCTTCTATAAAATATAGAAAATTATGAATAAACAAAAGTATATGCATTTTTCGTAAAAATTGCCATTAGATATTAAAACTGAGTAGGTATTTGAACACAATTTGGGGGGGGGGGAATCTGTCACAACAGGATTTGAACCAACAACCCTAGGGTTGTAAGGCCAGAACGCAACCACCTGAGCTACAATGATAGATGCTGCAATTCATTTAAGATAAGTACTTTACCCTTATTTGCAAAACTTGAAAGTAGATTTTCTCAAGAATTTTTGAGAGTTGCGTCGAGTGGCTTTGTCTGATTGTTATTTGAGTTCTGAACTTCACGTACCACAAATATGAAAAAATTTGATACCCATGTGGTCTCCTTGTTAGAGAGATTGAGAGTAATGAAATCACTATGCTACTGCAAACCACCCTATCTATCAGACTTTGAATCACATATCAGACAACCAAAATTGGCATGTACATGATTGGTGCCTTAAAAGACAGCAGTATTACTGTTTTTGATATTACTACTCAAAGTGGCTGCAAATGAGATATGATTTCATAGAGACCTTGCACTTGTAAGCCATTTAAGAGTTTTTGTATTTGCTACAAGGACTTCTAAGAAGAAAATTTAAAATGGTAGTCTTAGAATTTAAGAAATTAATCAATAGGAAAAGTACACCAATATCTAGTGCTGCAAATCAGGAACGTGTTTGTATTGTTGAAATCTGATGCAAAGAAAATTCACCTCTAGACAGCTACATATGTAGTTATTTGTGTTATTTACGGATACATATGTTTTAAACTCCAGCACTATATTTTTACATCTTTCTGTTTCAGTAATAGTGGCAGCATGTTAAGGTTTGATCCATTGAAAGCAGATCATAAGAAATTTGAAGTAACAACAACAACAACAACAACAACACCTGAGGAAAAAGAGAATGATCGCAAAAATAGCACTGTAGAGAATGGTTTGAAAATACAGGCTGAGGAAGCTCTTGACGCTGAAGATGAAAAAACTGCAAAAGTGGAAGTTTCCAAAGAAAAGTTTTACAAGGTTACAGACAAACTAAAAGAAACACTGAAGAATAAAACTCAGAATGATGCCCAGTTCAGTCTACTTGAAATGTTTGGGACCACAGAAGCTGATAAAGGTTTGTGCTAAATTTAAGACTTTTTTAACCTGTAAACTTGAGTAATGTACCATCTTCATGAATGCTGACATTTAGTTTTAATTTATTACAGGAATAACAGGAAATAGGTCCTTAAATTCTTTGTGTGTAATTTTATGCTAATGGGAATAATACTTCAGCCACAGATTCAGAAACCATTTGCTCACAGATATTTTATTGTAAAATTAGTTAGCTATGAGTCATCATATTGCCAATTCTTCGACATTTGTATAATTAGAGATTGAATGTCTTCTAAACTACAGCTGACCCCATAGTCAGTTACATGATGGGATGAACTTTTAAAGAAATTTTATAGTGGAAGTCAGGATTGTTTTATACCACCATTTTCTTTTGTTTACATGATAACACAACTCAAATATTTTTATCTGAATGTTTTTGTTTTTGAAGATAATTAAGAAACTGGGAAAAAGAATGGTCAAAAAATTGTTATACAACTAGAGAATTGTGTGCATGAAAATATAGTTTTTTCAATTGTGTAACCAATTACCCTATATCTACATCGGATACTCTGCAAATTACATGTAAGTGCCTTGGCAGAGGGTTTATCAAACCACCTTTATACTATTTATCTCCCATTCCACTCTCGAATAGCACGCGGGAATAAAGAACATCTGAATCTCTCCGTTCGAGCTCTGATTTCTCGTATTTTATTCTGATGATCTTTGCTGCCTATGTAAGTGGGAGTAAACAATATATTTTCACATTCGGAGACGAATGTTGGCAATTGGAGTTTCGTAAGTAGCCCTCGCTGCAGCGATAAGTGCCGTTGTAATGATTCCCATCCCAGATCCTGTATCATATCCATAACGCTGTTTCTCCTGTATTGTGGCAATACAAAACGAGCTGCCCTTCTTTGGACTCTTTAGATGTCCTCTGTCAAACCCACCTGATATAAGGATCCCACACTGGGCAGCAATACTCCAAAAATGGATGGACAAGTATTGTGTATGCAATTTCTTTAGTAATTCTGTTGCATCTTTTAAGGGTTCAGCCAATAAAATGCAGTCTCTGCCTCACCTTTCCCACGACATTATCTATGTGTTCTTTCCAGTTTAAGTCTGAAGTAACAGTAATTCCCAGTTATTTTGTGGAGTTTTCGACCTTCACTTTTGATTGATTTATCTTGTAAACAAAGTTTAATGGATTTCTTTTTGTATTCGTGTGGACGACTTCAGACTTCTCATTATTTAAGGTCAATTACCGATTTCACACCATAGTGATATCTTATTTAGATTGTTCTGCTGTTGGTTTTGATCTTCAGATGATTTTACTAGATGGTAAATGACAGCGTCATCTGCAAACAACCTAAGAGAGCTGCTTACATTTTCTCCCAAATCGTTTATGTAAATAAGGATCAGCAGAGGCCTATAACACTAACCTGTTGAACGCTCGATATCTCACCTGTTTTAGTCGATGCCTGACCATCGATTATTACAAACTTTGTCATCTCTGACAGGAAATCCCCCAATCCAGTCGCAAATTTGGGGCAATATACCATAACAATGCAATTTGATTAAAATATACGTAAAAAATAGATGAAGTACACTTACCAGGCGAAAGGGCACAGGCAGTAATAGCAACAAATAAACACACAGACACACACACACACACACAAAAATGCTAGCTTTCGCAGCCTAGCTGCTTCATCAGGCAGAAGGGAAGGAGAGGGAAAGGAAATGATGAGGGTTTTAAGGAAGGGGGTAAGGAGCCATTCCAATCCCGGGACAGGAAAGACTTACCTTGGGGGAAAAAATGGAAGGTAAATAAATGCACATACACCCACACATTTACACAGACACAAGTACACTTAGGCAGACATACTGTAGAACTGTGAACTGTAGAACAGTTCTACAGTATGTCTGCCTAAGTGTACTTGTGTCTCTGTAAATGTGTGGGTGTATGTGCATTTATTTACCTTCCATTTTTTCCCCCAAGGTAAGTCTTTCCTGTCCCGGGATTGGAATGGCTCCTTACCCCCATCCTTAAAACCCTCATCATTTCCTTTCCCTCTCCTTCCCTTCTGCCTGATGAAGCAGCTAGGCTGCGAAAGCTAGCATTTTTGTGTGTGTGTGTGTGTGTCTGTGTGTTTATTTGTTGCTATTACTGCCTGTGCCCTTTCGCCTGGTAAGTGTACTTCATCTATTTTTTACGTATATTTTTCCTTTTAGGAATTTTTCCTCTATAATATTCGTATCATCAATTTGATTAAAAGCTGTTTATGAGGTATCGTGTCAAAAGCCTTCTGGAAATCAAGAATCAATTTGAGAACCCTTGTCGATAGCACTCTTCACTTCATGAGACTAAAGAGCTAGTTGTGTTTTGCAGGCATGATATTTTCTAAATCCTTTTTGACCTTGGGTCAATAGATCATTCTGTTCAAGATAATTCATAATTTTTGAATACAGAAAATTGACATCAATGAAATAGGCCTGTAATATAGTGGGTTACTCCTACTGCCTTTTTTTAATATAGGTTGACCTGTGCAACTTTCCAATCTTTTGGTACAGACCCTTCTTTGAGAGAGTGTTTGTTTATGGCTGTTACGTAAGGAGCTATTGTTTCAGCATAATCAGATAGAAATTGAATGGGTATACAGTCTGGACCAGAAGACTTAACAAGAACAAGTGATTTAAGCTGCTTCACTACTCCAAGGATATCTACTTCAATGTTACTCATTCTGGCCATTTGTATTTCGAAATCTGGAATATTGGTTTCGTCGTCTTTGGTGAATGAGTTTCTAAAAGCTTTGTTTAGTAACTCTGCTTTATTAGCACTATCATCGGCAGGATTGCCATTACTATCACGTAGTGAAGGTATTGTTTGTGTTTTGTCCCTAGTATATTTAACATATGACCAAAATCTCTTGAGGTTTTCAGTCAAATTTCGAGAAAGAGTTTCGTTGTGAAAAGTATTGTAGGCATCTCGCATTGAAATCCTCACTGAATTTCGAGCTTCTATGTAGGATCGCCAATCCTGGGGATTTTGTGTTCGTTTAAATTTAGCATGCCTTTTCCATTGGTTTTGCAACAGTATCCTGACCTGTTTTGTGTACCAAGGGAATCACCTCCTACTTTTATTAATTTATTTGGTATAAAACTATCAATTGCTGTCGATACCACTTCTTTGAATTTGAGCCACAACTGGTCTACACTTAAGTTTAGTGTTAGGAAGGAGTGGAGACTTTCAAGAAGCAATGTATTGAATTTCTATCTGCTTTCCTGAATAAATATACTTTTCATCTATTTTTGGTAACTTTGGGACTTTGGATATTCAATCTTGCTGTGACAGCTCTGTGTTCACTAACACCTGTATCCATGTTGATGCTCCTTATGAGCTCAGTATTATTTGTTGCTAAGAGATCAAGTGTGTTTTCACATCCATTTACAATTCTAGTTGGCTCATGAACTAATTGTTCGAAGTAATTCTCAGAGAATGCATTGAGTACAATTCCACATGATGTTTTATGCAGACCTCCTGATTGGAAAATAATTTTGTCAACAGATTGAGGTAAATTAAAATCACAGCCTACTATTATTGTGTGTGTCAGATACTTGTCTGCAATTAAACATTGTTTTTTTTGGGGGGGGGGGGGGGAACTTTTTTGCTACTGTATCGGCACAGTTGGGAGGCTGGTAAAAGGAGCCAATTATTAGTTTCTTATGTTTTTCAGGTACAACGTCTACCCATAATAGCTCACAGGAACTATCCACTTCAACTTCTCTACGCAATAGGCTACTTTTGATGGCGACAAACACGCCTCCACCTATTTTGTTTAATCTGGCCTTTCTGAACACAGTTAAATCTTTTGCAAATACTTCTGCTGAACTTATTTCCAGCTTAAGCCATCTTTCGCTACCTATAATGATATGTGTTTCGGTTCTTTCAATTAACACTCGGAGTTCTGGTACTTTCCCGACGCAGCTATGACAATTCACAACTGTTATATCGATAGTTCCTAGATCTATATTTCTCCTGTGATCGACCTGCACTCTTTGAGAAGTCCCATTTAGTGTTTCTGCAAAGCCCTCTACCCTAAAAAACACCCAGTCTTCGCCACACAGCCCCTGCTACCCGTGTTGCCGCTTCCTGCATGTAGTGGACTCCTGACCTATTCAGTGGAACCCGGAACCCCACCACCCGATGGCGCAAGTTGAGGTATCTGCAGCCTACAAGGTTGCAGAATCGTTCGAGCCTCTGATTCAGACTCTTCACTCGGCTCTGTACCAGGGGTCCACAGTCAGTCCTGTCAACTATGCTGCAGATAGTGAGCTCTGCTTTCATCTTGCAAGCAAGACTGGCAGTCTTTACCACTTCAGATAGCAGCTGAAATCCTGAGAGAATCTTTTCAGATCCGAAGCAACACACATCTTTGGTATCGACGTGAGCCACCACCTGCAGTTGGCTGCACCTTGTACCCTTCACGGCATCCGGAAGGACCTGTTCCACATCTGGAATGACCCCACCTGGTATGCACACCGAGTGCACGTTGGCCTTCATCTCCTCCTTTCAGCCATCTCTTTAAGTGGCTCCATCATCCACCTATGTTGGAGCTCCCAACTACAAGCAAACCCACCCTCTGTGAAAGTCCAGATCTTGCAGGCTGAGTGGTGATCTCAGTATGAGAGACACCATCCGGCTCAGGAACATTGCAAACCTGTTCGCATGACGAACCAGGGAGGCCTCATGATCGGTCCCCCAGAATGTCTTGCACTGCCTGCCACACACTGGAGTGACCTCCCACGCAACCATGGGTGGGTGTCTGTCTCATTAATTATGGCAGTATCAGGGCATGTCGCTGCTGCAGGCCGACAGGAGTCTGTTGGCTCTCCACTACCGGCCAACAAGAACGTCACCTCTCAATCACAGCCTCCAGATGTGTAATTGAGTTTAACACTGCCTGAAGCTGGGAGCAAAGTGTCACCAGCTCAGACTGCATCTGCACACAGCAGTCACAGTCCCTATTCATGATTACAGTGCCAGGAAAACAAAAACTACTGCTGCGATGCACTCAAACGGAGACTACACTGTTTGTTAATAGATGAATTTGGATCTAATATGCACGAGAACACAGTATAAATTTACAAACTGAAATGAAAATGCGCAGACAGAAATCAAAGTACTATATGGCACTTCTAATCAGAAGCTGGTTTCACTTCCAGAAGGCGGTGTCTGCTGCTTATCAGCAGGCGGCTAAACAGACACTGACTGAGCTCTACCAACATCAGGCACAATCAAAACAAAACAAACGAGAGTCACAATGCACTCAAAGGAAGACTGCACTATTTCTAAAAATGCGGGTTTGAATCTAATATGCACAAGAGCACATTATAAATTTACAAACTGAAACGAAAACACACTGACAAAATTGAAATACTATATGTCGCTTCTAATCAGAAGCCAGTTTCACTTCCAGAAGGCGATGTCTGCTGCTTATTGGCTGGTGGCCATACAGACACTCTCTTCTAAGAAATAGAGAAACAACAGTATTGACATGCAATACTCAGTGAAGTAACTGTTAATTTATTACATTTTTTATATGACTCAGCCAATAACACAGAATAGTCCAAAACTGTACTTACTTTTTCATAAATCAATAACTTTGAAACAAAAATACTTAATAATTTCACGTGTAAGTGTAATGTAAAGGTTGTGTTTGTCATGCATTGGCAACTGATGACAGTTGAAAGGGAGTAATGTATGTGATATGGTTGTCAGTTAATGAATGCAAGGTTGTATTAAAGTGGGGTTGGATGTGCGAAAAAATTGATGAGGTTAAAAGGCAATGATGGAATGAGTTCGGAAGACCTCCACGAACTTGTCATACAATTACCCGTATTCATGACAAGTTGTGTTGCTATTATTTACCTGATCACCACTAAAATTGTTGTACCAAGGCTTGTGTGAATGTGGGGTAAGCCGTTCAAGTGTGAGATGTATACTTAAGGAAGCAAAGTGGAAAGTGTATGTTCTGTAACTGCTTAACACAGGGAATGAAGGTAACCCGAATTGCAGAATGGAATACTGTGAGCAGTTTGAGTACAAGGTTTGCACTGATGAGGATTTTCCGAGGAAATTTGTGTGGTCTGATGAAGTCCCAATTTAAACTTAATGGTACAGTAAATCATCACAATTGTGTCTACTGGACCCCTCAAAACCCTCCTGTATATGTGGACCAAGCAGTGAATGTACTGGAGCTTACACTTTGGTGTGTTTTCTCTTCACCTAGTTTAAGGTTACTTCTCCTTTTAGGGTACCATAACTGGCAAAGCATACCTTGACATGCTACAGACAAGGATTTTGCCTGCCATCTGAATCCTACATGGCAATGAAGTGTTTTACTTTCAACAATATGGAGTGCCACCTCATTGCGACTGAGATGTTGGGTGGTACTTATACGAGACTGCTGGGAAGGTGTGTAGACATAGAGCTTCTGTTGCAGAGTATCCACCTGTCACCTAATTAGGCACCGCTGGATTTCTACCTGTGGGGGACTGTGAAGAATGTAGTGTATTGACAGAAACCAAGATCAATCATTACCAAATCGCAACGTCATGCACTGCCTTTCAACCTGCTGCCATTAAACCTATTACCCTGTAAGCAATAGTTAGGTCTACACTTGAGCAGCATCAGCATTGTATAAACATTGTTGGCGATTATTTTGAACATACTGCAACATAAGTCTGTCGCTGCCTGTAAGTTATATGTATCATTCATATTCATAGTAGTAGAATGTATTCATCATACATCAGTGACTTTATTTTTTTTAACTACATATAACTATATAAAGGATTGTTGTTTACATCTTTCTGTTACTCAGTTTTTGCCTTTACAGGTGCACAGTCCCACCAAGAAAAATATGAGAACTCAGAATTAAACAAGAAAAAACAAATTGGTTGGTCACGGAATCCTTTTAAATATGATTCTAGTGATTCTGAAGATGAACATGAGGTGAAGCAATCAACAGAAACATATCAAAACCATTATGAGACTAAAAATGAGACTGAAAATTTGAAAGTATCCAGTTCATTCTTCTTTAAAGAAAATGATCCTCGCCTGAAAGGTAAGCTGTATAAAACATGAATTATTTGTTACTGCAGACTAATAACTGTTGGAATTGGGAAACAATAAGAAACAAGGTTTTTTTTTTTTTTTTTATACCACTACCTACACAGTTTGCATTTGGTATTTGATGAATTATCAGGTACACTATAAAGTATATCAATGAAGGATACAAAATGAAATAAGATAAAATATAGACTTCATTATGGGAAACCAAAAACATTTTATAACAGATAATTTGTTCATAATTTGATATCGAGGTTGATTTTGAGACAAGGTGGTTCGGTGTTGAAGAAGTCAGTTTGGCTACCACGATAGGCCCTTAAATCACAGTCCCTGGGCAATGTGTTTTACTGTTTGATTTGGAGCCCCACAGTCGCAGGTAGACTTGTAAAGACTGTATGTGCATATTCCTAGTCGTATTTTGGAGTGTGTTCAAGTTTCCACATAGCCATTGTCAAAGGTTGAAGCCCTTAGGTTCCTCTCCTGGATTGATAAGGTCAAGATTATTAAATACCTCTTGTTATGGAAAGTCCAGGCTGGAGGTAATGGTAGTATGACTGTGTGCCTGTGTGATTGCATGAATGTTCTATTTTCTGAAGAAGGCCATGGCCGATAGCTGGAAGTGTTGTATGTGTGTGTCTTTCATATGTGCCTGTCGCAGCTCGTCACCACATCTTTGCGGTGAGTTGTAAACTGTCCTTATTACTAAATAGCTCTTGTGCCATTTAATATCCCTGCTGATGTTGGCAACTACCAGGTGTTGAGCTATTTTCATAGGGGGTTCTAGAGGAAAATTGAGTTCTTTCAATTGTTGGAACTTCTGCATGGATACGAAGTAGAGGTTTTTTTTATTCCCTTTTTATATTGCTTCATTACTGTTTCCTGCTTTGGAAGGAAGCTTAGGGTCTTACGTCCCGTCGACAACGTGGTCATTAGAGATGGAGCTAACGCTCCGATTTTCGGGGAAGGATGTGAACGGAAATCGGCCGTGCCCTTTGAAAGGAACTATCCCGGTATTTGCCTGGAGTGATTTAGGGAAATCACGGAAAACCTAAGTCTGGATGGCTGGAGGTGGATTTGAACCACCATCCTTCCGAATGCGAGTCCAGTGTGTTACCACTGCGCTCCTGCTTTGGCAGGGAAGGTAGATCTATATGGTAAGTGTTGTAAGTTTTTATACTTCCAATTCTAATCCTCATAACAGTGTTAAACTGAAGTCCACCTTCTTGACCTGCTTGCTGGTTAATCACACTAGTGCACAGTACTCGACTGCAGAGTACACTAAGGCAAGTACAGAGGTTGGTAGTGTACTGTTGATGCTCCCCAGTTAGTGCTGCAGAGCCTCTGAATGAGATTGTTGTGTGAACTTAATTTGTGCGGTATATTTTCAAGCTGTCTTCTGATGGATAAAGCCCTAGCTAGACTGCCTCCCACTCTCCCAAGTTCTTGGTGTATGACTGGTATTGGTTATCTTTTATTCATATTAACTTTCAGCTTGTATGGTGCCATTCTGCTGTTAAGGTGAAAATAGCTGACCTCAGTCTTGGTAGGATTTGGAATTAAGCCTTGTGTATTTTGATTAGGTCAGTTGTGAGACTGTTTTCAGGCAGTCTGTTATTCACAAGTAAACCTATAGAAGTGTCACTGTCCATTTTTTCTGAAATTTGGATATGTTATAATACATGATAAACTAAGGGACACTTCTTTTAGTGGCAGTAAAACACATTTAAGGGATTGAATTGTCCCTTGAAAATAGGGGCTAAAATGGAAAAAAAAATGTGATAATTTAGAGATTAGTGAAGCAATTTTCATGAATTTTGTTGTAAAGTATCTTTTGATAAAAGACAAAAAATTGGCCTAGGTATATTGGAGGGCATATCATTACAGCTATTCAAAACAATAAGTAAACAGATGTCCAGTTGTGCTCGTGTTGTCAGAGCCATGGCAAAGATGTCACAATTAACATTTATGGTAGCGAAATGCTATAACATCTCAGCAGCTTCCACATGAATAATTAAAAGTTCAGTTGGTCTTGTTGTCTTCATAGGATGATTCCGTATGGGAAAAGGTCCAGATTTTAAACATAAAATGATGTTTGAGTAATAGCCACAAAAATGACTTTATTTCACTTTAATTTTGATGCACAAAATAAACCCTTTGACATAACTCTGCCATCTTGGCTCACAGATTTACAAGTACACAGTCTTCACCCTCTTAAGTACTTTGGAATTTGTATTTACTAACGCTGCATGTCAACAGTACTGTGTCAAAATGTCAACTGGCCCAGAATTGAGGCACACTTTGCTTTTATTGAAATACCAAAATCTTACATTGTCATCTTTGGTATTGGACTAAATTACGTATACAAATGTTGAATTTTAACATGAAATCAGCTATTATGACCTTTAGAACCATTTAAACTTTAAGAGTTACATTTATAAACAATCCAATATGTCCCCCCAGGGGGCCCACAGTTCTTTTGTGGGTACGTGTGTGGCGCGCACGGGACCCCGAGCCGGAGCAGCCTTTCTTCTGCCCCAGGCTGCTTCACTTTCCCTCCCGGTTTATGCCTTCGCCCGGAGACGGGCGTATTTCACGAGTTCAGGTGTTTTCTTGTTGTCGTTTCTCTTATTCCTTGGTTCCTTCCTTTCTTACCCTTTGTTTCTGTCTCTCTCTCCTTGTCCTCTCCTCGCCTTCTTCTCCTCATTAGTCTCCGCCTCGGCGTTCGAGACACCTTTCCTTCTTTCTCTTCACTTCCTCTATTCTTCTTCTTTCCTCCCTGTGCGTGTCTGAAGGCCGACCCACGCATTATCATGCGTAGCAGGTGACGGGGTAACGCGTAATTCCCCGCCCCGGGTAGACAAGTAGGGCACGTACGTACCCCCTGGTAAAGGCCAGGCCCAGGGAGGGGTGATTACCCGAGCTGGTACCTTCCGAACATGCCAATTGGTCCCTCCGTCAGTTCTCGGGAGGTGTGACCTGAGGTGTGAACAATCACCTAAGGCGGGTAAGCCCTCGGAGAGGGCCCCCACTAGGAAGGAGCGCGCCATCGGAGACGCCGGTAATCACGGGGGACACTTCCGCAATGACTTCCTTCTCTTCTTCACTGACATTGACCCAGAAACGTAAGATAGATTCGCCTCAGCAAAAGAAGACTCTGCCTAATTTGCCGAAATTTCTTGTTGTGTCGCGCACCGACGGAAAAGATTTCACTTCTGTCAATCCTTTCGTTATACAGAAAGGTGTTGATGCAATTGCTGGCCCTGTTAAAACCTGTTCGCGTCAGCGCAATGGCTCATTGTTGCTGGAAGTGGACAGTGCTTTCCAAGCCCAGAAACTTATCCGGACTACGTTATTACACACGTTTCCAGTCAAAGTAGAAGCGCACCGCACACTCAACTCGTCACGTGGGGTAGTTTTTACGAGATCCCTTGACGGGTTATCTGATGACGACATCCGGTCCTATATGTCCGATCAGGGTGTGACAGCCGTCCACAGGGTGATGAAAAAGGTAGATAACCAGCTGACACCGACTCGTACTGTGTTTTTGACATTCGACAGAGTTGACCTCCTGTCGAAGGTCAAAGCAGGGTACGAAGTTATCTCAGTCCGCCCTTATATTCCAAACCCAACGTGCTGCTACCAATGCCACAGGTACAACCATACCCGTGAACATTGCCCACATGCAGCAAAATGTGTCACTTGTGGTAGGGACGCCCATGAGGGGGATTGCCCACCTCCGTCCCCTCACTGCCTTAACTGCAACGGCGACCATGCGGCTTCCTCTCGCGACTGCCCTGTATATAAGGATGAAAAAATCATTCAGCAAATTCGGGTCACGGAGAAGGTATCAACATCTGCCGCTCGAAAGTTGTTGGCGAGTCGAAAGCCCACTGTCCTCCCAGCGGGTACATACAGTAAGGTCCTCACCTCAACTCGACCTACTAAGGATTCCAGTACCCAGACTTGTGATTTCACTTTCGCTGACACAGTTGTGCGATCCGCCAGCCCGAAGATTGCCCGTTCCACGTCCCCGCTTCCTCCTGCTGCTTCTAAGGTACAGTCTTCGTCAACCTCTAGTAAACCGCGGGCACCTAAACAAGATGCCCGGACCTTGAAAAAGGAACCCGTCCGTGAGGATTTTCTGCGTTCTCAGGCTTCCCAACCGTCAACTGCCTCTTCCCGCCGTCACTCTTCCAGAAGAGCTGACAAGAAAGAGTTCCCCTCCTTCCCCGCCGAGGCGTGACCCATCTGTCGCGCCGTCCAACAGTTGCCGGCCTCGGCCGTCTTCTGTTTCACCGGGACGCTCCGTTTGCCGGGCGCCCGGCCCTTTACCGGCGGTGGAAACTGCCCCTCCTGATCAACTCAGGGAGGTGGCAGGCGCGTCGGTCGAACCAATGGAACATGACCCTTTGCCCCCAGACAGCGATAGCAGTGCTCCCTTGAAATCCGGTCCTCAGCGGCCGTCGAGGTGACCCCGCTCGCTACTTGGTTTTTATCCTTATTTCTTCTCATTTTTATCATGGCGCTCCTTCAATGGAACATTCGCGGCATTCGTTCTAATCGGGAGGAGTTAAAACTACTCCTTCGATTGCACTGCCCGCTTCTAGTCTGCCTCCATGAAACTAAGTTGCGTCCACGTGATCGTGCAGACTTTCCACACTACACCTCTGTGCGGTTCGACCTGCCACCCGTGGAAGGTGTCCCAGCCCATGGAGGGGTTCTGATGCTCCTTCGAGACGACGTCTATTTCCATCCTATTTCCTTGCACACTCACCTACAGGCAGTTGCCGTCCGCATCACCTTATCCACATTTACCTTCTCCCTCTGTAATATATATTCGCCATCGTCATCTGCCCTTACTAGGGCAGATGTGCTAAACCTTGTTGATCAGCTCCCTTCACCCTTCGTGTTGATAGGCGACTTCAATGCCCACCACCCCTTATGGGGCTCTCCGGCACCTTGTCCGAGAGGCTCCCTTTTGGTGGACCTTCTCCAACACCTCGATCTTGTCTGCATCAACACCGGTGCACCGACCTTCCTTTCTGACACAACACACACTTACTCCCATATAGACCTCGCAATATGCACTCCTCAGCTTGCCGGTCGGTTTGAGTGGTATGCACTCTCTGACACGTACTCGAGTGACCATTTCCCTTGTATCATCCACTTCCTACATCATTCCCCATCTCCACGTCCCACCAGTTGGAACATTTCTAAAGCCGACTGAGGGCTTTATTCTTCCATGGCTGTTTTTCACAATCAGCATTTTCCCGACTGTGACAGTCAGGTCGAATACCTCACAGAGGTTATTCTCACTGCTGCTGAATGTTCCATACCTCGTACATCCTCTTCTCCACGTCGTGTCCAGGTCCCTTGGTGGACTGCAGCCTGCCGCGACGCGCTTCGAGCCCGACGCCGTGCCTTACGCACCTTCCGCCGCCACCCAACTTTGGAGAATTGCATCAATTACAAACGTATGAGAGCGCAGTGCCATCGTATCATAAACGACAGCAAGAAAGCTTGCTGGACAGCTTTTACTAGTTCTTTTAACCGTTTTACTCCTTCCACGGTTGTCTGGGGTGGCCTACGCCGTTTGTCCGGCATCAAGGTCCACTCCCCGATTCCTGGCCTGACCGTGGAGAACGCGGTCCTCGTGGACCCAGCTGATGTTTCAAACGCATTGGGTCGTTTCTTTGTGGAGGTTTCGAGCTCTGCCCATTACCACCCTGCCTTTCTCCCTCGCAAACAGGTAGAGGAGGCACGGCCGCCTTCTTTCCGCTCTTTTAATCGTGAAAATTATAACGTCGCCTTCACCATGCAGGAGCTAGATCGTGCTCTCGCCCTGTCCCGGTCTTCTGCTCCCGGGCCCGATTCCATTCATATTGAGATGCTGAAGAACCTCTCTCCTGCGGGCAAGTGCTTTCTTCTTAGTACCTACAATCGCATATGGACTGAAGGTCATGTTCCCACAAGTTGGCGTGAAGCCATTGTTGTCCCCATCCCCAAACCAGGGAAGGACAAACACCTTCCTTCCAGTTATCGTCCCATTTCTCTGACGAGCTGCGTCTGTAAGGTGATGGAACGCATGGTTAACGCTCGGTTGGTCTGGCTCCTCGAATCTCGCCGCCTCCTGACTAATATCCAATGCGGTTTTCGTCGACACCGCTCTGCTGCTGACCACCTCGTTACGTTGTCTACCTTCATTATGAACAACTTTCTAAAGAAGCGTCAAACAGTAGCCGTGTTCTTCGACTTGGAGAAGGCATACGATACCTGTTGGAGAGCGGGCATTCTCCGCACATTGCACACATGGGGCCTTCGGGGCCGCCTTCCTCTTTTCATTCAAGCGTTTTTGGCGGATCGCAAGTTCCGGGTACGGGTGGGCTCTGTTTTGTCAGATACCTTTTGCCAGGAGAATGGGGTACCACAGGGCTCAGTCTTGAGTGTGGCGCTCTTTGCCATTGCAATCAATCCGATCGTGGACTGCCTTTCAGCCGACGTCTCCGGATCTCTTTTTGTTGACGATCTCGCAATTTATTGTAGCGCCCAGCGGACGTGTCTCTTGGAGCGTTCTCTCCAACGCTGTCTTGACCATCTATATTCCTGGAGCATCGCAAACGGCTTCCGATTCTCCACTGAGAAAACTGTGTGTATCAATTTTTGGAGATACAAGGAATTTCTTCCACCTTCTCTACGTCTCGGCCCTGTTGCTCTCCCTTTCGTGGAGACTACGAAATTCTTGGGACTCATGTTGGATCGTAAACTTTGCTGGTCCACACACGTGTCCTACCTGGCTGCCCGTTGTGCCCGATCCCTTAACGTTCTTCGTGTCCTCAGTGGCACGTCATGGGGAGCGGATCGTACCGTCCTGCTTCACCTTTACCAGGCCATTGTTCAGTCGAAGCTCGACTATGGAAGCCTTGTATACTCTTCAGCACGGCCGTCGATTCTCCGCCGTCTCAACTCTATCCACCATCGTGGATTACGCCTGGCGACCGGTGCATTTTATACCAGCCCTGTTGAAAGTCTGTATGCCGAGGCTGCTGTATTACCCTTGACCACTCGACGTGACATACTCTTGTGTCGGTATGCATGCCGCCTACGGTCGATGCCCAACCATCCCTCTTACAGATTATTTTTTGACGACTCACTCGATCGCCAATATCAGTTGTCTGCGATTGCCTTGCTTCCACCGGGAGTTCGGTTTCGCCGCCTGCTACAACGGCTCGATTTTACCCTTCCTTCCACCCTTCGGTTGAGCGAAAGCCCATTGCCACCGTGGCATCAGGCCCAGGTTCACACACACCTCGAACTTAGTTCGCTCCCCAAGGAGAGCACTCCGGATTTGGTATACCGCTCGAGGCTTGTCGAACTCCGTTCGCGGTTCGATAATGCCGTATTTATTTACACTGGTGGTTCCAAGAGCACTGCCGGTGTCGGATCTGCCTTCGTCGTCGGGGACAACCGGTTCCAATACAAGCTCCCTGACCGGTGCTCGACCTTCACGGCTGAGCTTTTCGCCCTCCACCAGGCCGTTTTGTATACCTGCCGCCACCGCCAACCTTTCTATGCATATGTTCTGACTCCCTTAGTGCCCTGCAGAGTCTTAAGGACCCTTTCTCGAACCATCCTCTCGTGTATCGGATCCAACGCTCCCTCCAGTTGCTGGCGGATGACAGCTGTCACGTTTCTTTCCTGTGGGTCCCTGGCCATGTGGGTGTGCCCGGGAATGAGGCCGCCGACACAGCAGCCAAGGCAGCAGCTCTTTTGCCTCGCATGGCTACTCACTGCGTCCCATTGGACGATGTTCAACGGGCTCTTCGCCGGAGTATCGTGTCGCAATGGCACAGTGTGTGGCTTTCATTGTACAACAATAAATTGCGAACTGTCAAACCGATCCCGACCGCCCCTCTCGGCGGGAGGAGGTCATCCTGGCTCGGTTGCGGATCGGTCATTGCCGTTTCAGCCACCGTCACTTGCTATCCTCCGAACCTGCACCGCTATGCTCCTGCGGTGAACTGCTGACAGTGCGACATGTTTTACTGACCTGTGTTAATTTTAATCATCTCCGTGTAGCCCTTCACTTTCCGTCTACTCTGGAGGAAATTTTAGCTGATGACACACGAGCAGCTGCTCGGGTTTTGCGTTTTATGAACTTGGCCAACCTATCCAAGGATATTTAACCCTTTTAATTGTCTTTTATCTTTCGTTTTTAGCCTCTTGTTGATGTTCTGACAGTCACCATTTTTTTGAGATCATAGCGAATCAATGTTCTTGGCTGGGCGCTAATGACCATAGAAGTTGTGCGCCCTAAAACCACAAAAAAAAAAAAAAATCCAATATGTGAATTTGACAACTTAAAAGGCATGTTTACAAATTCGTGATAGCATGTATTTTGGATTCTGTAGTTGTTTTCTAAATTATAATATAAACTTCAAATACTCTAAAATATAATTAATTTACTTCAAATGAGTGACAAAATCAGCTTCAATCCATATCAGGTGTCTTAGCAAAATAATAGGTTTTAAAATCTTTTATCTAATGAATCAGATTACACAAAGTGTGTTATGACCAATTTACAAGGATATATCCTCTTTTCACAGTTATTTATGGAAGATTCCAATGACAAACATTTGTCAAGATACTGTAAGTAATGCCCTGATATAGAAATTATGTGTGAATAATCTGTCTTAACATCACTTGTCAATCCCCCGAATATTGAAGGTTATATCATTGTATTACTGTTAGACTGTGTTTCACAGGCTAAAATTAAGTAGGGTTGTGTCCGAGTGGTTTGGCCGAATCCAGATTCGCCGAATCTAGCACACTGGGTTCGGATTAGAGATTCGATGCATAATGGCCGAATACTACCGAATCCCGAATCCGAAGTTTATATGGAAACCTTCAGTTACGAATGTTGTAGTTAACTTTGCATAACAGTGCACTTTCGTTTGTGTTATTTACATTATTGTTTCATAAATCCGCTGAAAGACGTGACATCATAAAAAGAAAGAAGTTCTGAAAAATGGCACTAGGAGCCGCTACAAGTAAGTTTTCCGTCTTGTCTAAGCAGTGCTGCACGCACCCAGTTTACATGGGCTCCCAAAACCGGATTTCGTAAACCGATTTCCCGATTCCGCTTTTGGTTGGTCATGTAAACACTCCACAAGCAAAAAACGGTTTACGAAAATCTGTTTTCGTCTTCCGGAAGATGTGTTACATGTAAACGTAGTGAATGGCTTGCTTCGTAGGCGCAAATGTAAATACTGGCGCTAACACTTTTGCACTCGTAAAAATAATAATAATAAAAAAAGGAAGCCGAGTCTAATTTCCACTTTATTTTCGACTATTTGAATTTTAACACACCATTCCACGAAGGAAATAGTACTTATTGCTCAACTTCAAATGTAGCAGGTCACGTTGGTAACAGGTAATTTCCTAGGAACCGTATACATCGAATGAAACGGCAATACAATCGATATATATCAGACACTCAACTCTCGCTCCGCTAGCAGTAGCAAGAAACTTTATTTTTTTCGCTTTAAAATAGATGTCGACGTTTTGACATGTTTCAGTTCCCAGCACTTTACCACATTAAGTTAGCCCAAAACATACATTGTAAAGTTGATTTTGGCAATCAATAACATTTAGCGTTGTTCTTTCTTCAATTACAATATTATAATATGACTTTCTACATAACGCATCGCCTTTCATAACCTGACTTTCAACATGGAGTATTGGAAAAAGCGAATTGACGTGACGGACAGTGTGAATACAACTTGATGTGACGGATCTGTGACATGACGTGATGTGACGTGACGTTGACGTGACGCACAGTGTGAATCGGCCTTAATTCATTGTCAATGGACTTTTCATTCAAAGCTATGGTCGATAGACTAAACTATAGGTACCAGTATTCGAACAAGCGAATGTTATGATTTTTATGAATATGTCATGATTTTAAAGGATGTGGCTCGGCAGGAACCTAAGAGTACAACTTGTTCACTCACAAGTTACTTTGTACTCTTAGGTTCCTCACTAAACACATCCTTTAAAATCATGACATATACGTAAAAATCATAACATTCGCTTCTCCGATAACTATCGCACAGACCTATCGTTTCTATATGAAACACTATCCGATATATATCGATCGCACTGCCGCTTCATTCGGTGTACACGTCTCCTAGGACATCACCTACGATTCTTGCACGAGTTGTCTCATTCTAATTTCGCGTATTCTTTTGTCGAATTTTGTGAAGTGCTGGGGTATGTGAACCTTAGAGAAGCACTAGGATTTCAAGAAGAAAGTTATTTACTACCGTGAGTGGGAAAAAAAGTTCTAATCGTGCGCCATTCAGGCGGGATAACGTCAATTCAACAAACATCTGACGTCTGTTTCAATAAATCCGGTTAAATTTTATGAAGCTTCTCGCCGGGCTGCAGTTGTTATGTTGGCACCAATGATAATGACGGCAACTCAGATGACCAATAAATGTTTTTTCGTGACAACTTCAATTAAAACAAAAATTATTTTTTCTGAATGGGCAAGGGTACATACAAGATCATGTCAACCATAGAGCAGGTTGCCCGTTCAGAAAAAAATAATTTTTGTTTTAATTGAAGTTGCCACGAAAAACATTTATTGGTCATCTGAGTTGCCGTCATTACCATTGGTGCCAACATAACCACTGCAGCCTGGCGAGAAGCGTCGCACAATTTAACCAACAAAATAAATTAGCTTTGGATGTATAATAAATTTTATAACGGCTTATATATGTGACTATAAAATCATTAAACATTTACACATCCTATTTTTTTAAGAACCTATTTTTCAAACTTCCAAAATATCTACTCACATTTTCAGGTTTTATTTTTGATTCTTCAGCTTTGAAAAAGGAAAAAGTAATTCTTTCCTTTGTAAGACTTCATTATGCACTTATTTTTTATTTCATCAAAATGAAACAGTTGGTAATAGAGTGAAGAAAGTTTCTTGTTATCTTTTAGAGCATCTAAACAACATATATCTAAAAATATTTCATGAAAATTTCTTTTAAACAGATAAGGGGGTATTAAAATTTAAAATAAAAACCCAAATGAAATTTTAATTTCTTAAATTTTACTGTAATTTTGTCATTTGAGATCCATCACAGAAGGCTTTATCTTCATCAATGGCTGTGATAGGGTAGTAATTCTTTTTAAACACAGATACTTGAGTTGACAGATTATTTGGGTTCGAGATTCGATTCGGGTTCGGGATTCGGCGCATGTTATATTTAAGATTCGGTATTCGGATTCGATTCGGTAAAACTGGGATTCGACCCATCCCTAAAATTAAGTATTTGGTGTTTTAAGTTATTTGTATCAAACAGTTCAATTTAGTTTCATGGTATCGGGTACTTTATATATAGTGTCGGGTTTCTTGTGTTAAAGGGGAGTGAAAATTTAGGGGCCAGCTACCCTGAAAGAGCCATGTTTTTTACTACAAAAATTAGTTTTGATTTAATCAAAGTATAATCTATTAAATGTTCAAAAGGAAGGCTAATTAAGAAACACACACAATTTGAGGGATAAACTACCCTTATATTGCCACAGTCGTTTGAGAAAAGTGGGTGCATAAAACAAAAACTGTCATAATTTGATAACCCTGTTCCATTCCGTTTAAAAAATAGTGAGACATATTGTGAGTTCTGCAATGTAGGTCTGATGATAAGATGTGCTTGGTGCAAAAAAATCTTTATGCATAACACACTTTTAAACGAAGTCATATATGCAAAAGTATCAAAAAATAATTTAATCGTCAAAGCAGCAGTTTATAAAATAATATAATATAAAAAAATAGAATACTTGCAAAACAAATTTTAATGACAAAATAAAAATAATAATAAAATTACAACAAAAGAATTGTTCATTACCTATACACATGCATTCAAACAGTGAAAGAAAATTGTGAGAGCCAAGGGAACTCACCCTAATCAAGCAGTGGGAGATGATGTAACTCAGGCCCTGTGACCTCCTTACATCACGGGCAATGTTGATGCTGGTGGTTAAAATCAATAAACATTTTTATTCACTTCTATATGCTATTATTTCAGAACTAGATTTTACAGTATTTTGAAAGTTGCATGTCGAGTTACTGTCTATACAAGCAATTTTCTAAGTTTTTGTCCACTATGCTGGATCAGCCATATTGAATTTTGAGACTCTGATTTCAGATTCGGATTCAGTGACTTTAAAAACCGGTATATTAAAGAGATGAGAACAATGAAAAATATAAATTCACAATGTGTTTCATGGGCAGTATGAAATGAGTAATAAGAGTAATTAGTCTTCCTTCAATTAATTAGTCTACTTCAATTAAATCAAAATTAATTTTTGTAGCTAAACATTGGTCTCTTTCAGGGTTAATGACCCACAATTTTTTTTTTTTTTTTTTTTAAAGAAAGAAAAAGAAAGGGACGGAAAAATTGGAAACTAGTCCGTTCTGACTGCAACGGCGCAGTAAGGAATGTTTTGCTTTCCCTTAAAGTATAATCATACCTATTATGGAGTAATCCCCAGATATTTTTTAAATATTGAATTGTATAATATTCTTCAAAAGTGAAACACAAAGTCTGCAAAATAGTTAATTTATACATAAATGGATAGATTTTTCTTTACCTTATAGTTGCGTCCGCAACTCGTCTGGCTGAGTACTAATTGGTACTGAGTTTTACAGTTCGATGTAGGTATTTTTAATTTGGTTGCAGGTGGTGGTGGTGGGGAGGGAAAGAGTAGGTGGGGGGGGGGGGGTGGAGGGATTGTAATGGATAGGTTGAGCCCTAATATATCGTAAATTGTTTGCTATATAAATATTTCTAAAAGTGGGGTTCTTGAATATATCCAGACATAAAAATTATAAAACTGTATGTGATATAAGTATAAAAATATTGTACGATAATTAAAAAATGCATATGATATTTAGAACATTGAATGTGTAAAATAGAGATGTATAAAATTACATATGTCATACTTTAAAATTTTTAAACGTCAGTTTGTTAAAATATCGTTACAAGAGAAGCGGGTAGACATCGTTTTGGTGTATATAGGAAACCTACTTGTGCAGACCTTATCATCAATTCAAAATCTTGGCATCCGAAAAGAGTAAAGATGGCATATTTTCGTTCAATGGCTAACAGATTATTGAAACTACCATTAAGCGAACATGAGAAGATGAAAGAAATTGCCATCATAAAGCAAGTAGCAGTAAGCAACGGTTACCCAGCTTCAACAATAAATAAGTTGCTGCAAAAAATAACAAACAACGAAAAAATAATGACAGTACACTGACAAGTGACGTAGAAGAAAAGAAAATCATCTACATGCCAATGAGCTACAAAGGAAAGGTTTCAGACATCATTGCTAGGCAATTTCGAAACACCAACGTACGAATCGGATTTAAGACCAACGATGTCACTCGATTTAGACTGAGACACCGTGTGAACAAAAAATCCTCAAAATTCACGGCAGCAGGCGTCTATAAACTCAAATGTGGAGATTGTACAAAAATCTACATAGGTCAGACAGGCAGAAAGGTGTGATGGGGGAACAGAAAGGTTGCATCACATGGTGAAGATAGATACAGCACGGCCTCACAGAGCATGTATGTATTAGATGGGGGGAACGAGATGCAGCTCTTCCTTCCTCTTTTCCTGTCTTTGGATGACATTTTGAAAACGGCTCACTATTTCAAGATAGTGCAGGCAGCCAATGCAAGCCTCAAGGCTCATCCACAAGTAGCAGTGGTTCACCACTGACTTGCAGCTAGAAATTTGTAAGTCTGTTGCCTGATGATAATGCCATGATTGATCGATTTTGTACATGTTAGTGGCCTCTGAACAACAGTTACTTGTCTATCATCAGCTTGAATAGTGGAGTCTCCTGTCATCAGCTGACTGCTTTACAGGCTGTCCAAATTGTTGGGCACACTTCAGTTGTTGGATGAAAGAGTCAATTGAAGTCTCTAAAGAACACATTTTGTACCTTTTACATAATTCAGAAGAGTTCTGTAAAGCCTAAAATAAGATAGAGGTTACACCCAGTGAATCTTTTCCATGGGGTCCCTTCCTATCATTGCAAATCAGCCATTTATCTAAGGAAATGGCAGATTTTGTACCACTATATTTTATGTACATTTAACTACTTCCACTAAGTGTGTACTAGAATTCAACTTCTAGTTAATGCCGTACCTTTGCACTTATTATGGAAGTTTGATTGAAATAGAGTGGACGATCACAGTGGCTTTGATTCTTGTAGACATTGTCAGAAGGAGTGGTGTTTACAGTCAGTGGCTTACTGTCATGATTGTCTATTGAAGTATTGATAAGTAGCTTACCTTTTGGCCATCACTGATGGGCTGTGTGATGAAATTTTACTTGTGATTTTTCTCAGCATTCCTATTATTAGAATCTGTTAACCAGTTTTTGCGAAATAAAACAGCAAAAAATGCTGGGGAGCTTCCTAACCCTAACTTAATTCATGGAAGGCTTGCTATATTTGTTCACTGAAAGTGTGTGTGTGTGTGTGTGTGTGTGTGTGTGTGTGTGTGTGTGTGTGTTTGTGTGATTGAGAAAAGTGATGCTATGTGCAGATGGTAGTGAGTAGCAGTGATTTAGGGTGTTCACTGGCAAGGTTATCAGTGCTAGGTATCTGTAGGGGCATCAGTAGCAAGAGTGATATCTACTTTTAATCTTGTTCTGTTTCGAATACCTAAAGAGACTATAGTTTGAAATTGCATAAGAAAAAGGGATGTACATGTCTTGTGTAATAAATGCATGTTTTACAGTTTCTACCCTGTTATGATAAAAGATACTACTGGAAAATCACATTGTATTAAATATTGTAAAAAGTTGTTTTTTAATTTAAAAATGCTTTACTGTAATATTTTTATGTATCATAGATCTACATTACTGTAACAGAGTAATTGACTTTTTTCAGAGGGTCTAGAGTTTATAACAACAGCTAAAAGGATGGGAGAAGAGGAATTTTCAAAAAGGCGTAGGGAATTAAAGCTAATCATCCGAGCAAAAATAAAGAACAACATGAGGAAAAAACGGCCTTGGAAGAAAAAGCTTGGTGGGCAGAAGAAAAAACACTTGGGGAAAAAAAGTAAACATTGAGATATCTGTGAATACGTGTGATGTAAAATGTGCCTCTTTTATGCTGTGCTGCTGGATTTGTAATTTTAATTTTGGTGCTTTACCCGAAGAGACAGATTTTCCTTTGTAATAAGTATCTGAAGAAATCTATTTTGCACAGATCTTTTATAACTTTTATCTGTCCTTTTTACTTAGAAAGAGAAACTGTCAATAAAATCAAGAGGTGATATTGAATTTTTGAAAGAAATAGGAAGCTTTTGTAAGTCATATTAAAAAAGGAAAATACTATGGAGAACTTATCATGAGTATGTTTCTTACTATTAATGCTCAAAGTGTACATAAACTTTGTATATAAAATAAAGAGTATTTTAATTAATTGAGAGTTAAATTATTTATCTCAACAAGGGAAGTAAAATAGTGCAAAACTGATGGCACTGTATGATGAACATTACATCATTACATTTAGGCTAAGTTTTTTAATTTTTCTTTATTTGAAACTGTGAAGTTGGTTGCACTTGATAGGAGTTTTGAATTCTACAGTTTCTAGTTAATAATGTAAGAATTTTATAATATCTGTACTCCATAGGTCATGTTACAGTGTGCAGCCAAGAGTACATATGGCACCACTGTCATTTCCCCTTTACATGTTCCATTTATGGTGTGAAGTGCTAGTAGATGGTCTGTTGGTATGCCTCCATCTGAACTCCAGTTTATCTGATTTTCTATTTATAAGTACTGTGTAAAATATGTTGCCATAGCTTTCCATGTACACTCGTAGTTTGACTAGTAAACCTCTGATACTTTGCAAAGAATCTTGTGACAAAATGTGCTGTTGTTTAGTGCATCTCTTCTCCAAACTACCTCTTTCACCAGTTAATTCAACACTACATAGGTCAATGATCAATGAGTGGCACTCAATAATTGGTTAAAATGTGTTTTTAAGCCGCTTCTCATGTGGTTGTACAACATCCAATTCATCCATTGAATCTTAACCTGGCATCTGATGTTCTTACAGTTTGTTTCATGTTTTTATGTGAAGTGATGAATGGAATGGAAAATCCGAAGATGACAGTTTAATGTACCAAAACAATTTTGTGTAAAACAACCAAGATCACTTATAATCTTTATTCGGATGACTAATTTTAGCAAAATATATATAGTTCCTTACCTTATTTTCCTAATCTAAAAAATAAGTAAATATAAGAAAAGAAAATACACACTGACCTTGCCGAAGGCTGAGATGCAATTCTTGGTGTTGTAGCTCTCAGGGGCACTCTGTAATGAACTCTGTGTGATGCATCTCTGGGCATATCTGTTAGTTACACCTTGTGCTGCTCAACACGTCGACTGCCGTGTGGTTGGTGGTGGCCACAGCAACACCTTACGTCCAATGTTGTGTGGTCGCTGGCAGCTACAAGCCCCATTCTGTTCAATGTGGTATAGCGTTGGTTTGCATGTTTCCAGTACAGACACAGACAGATATGTGAAACATATACTGCAGGTGAACGTGGCCTTAAAGACGATCTTGGAATGATGAGTGTATATCAGTTTAGCCCTGGTCGCCATGCTCGGCCTGGTCCGGTGTGGAGGTGAAACAACCATCACTAAGTGTGTGGCAGCCGTGTTAAGCAGTGGTAGTGGAAAGGGAAGCAGGGGCCCCTCCAGGAGCAGGTCCCTAGTATTACTTGGACCCACACCAAGCTAAAATCCAGTTGCTGCAGGAAGTGATAAGGTCGTGCATCTTATTCCAGAGTTTCTCTACAATTATCTTTTCATATGCTGTAGCATAATAGTGCTTTTCGTCTAATATTCGTGCAGTTTGTTGTTACTCTTCTTAAAGATAAGTACAATGATTGAACAAAGGCAATCTTCTGGAATCTTTCCACTGGTTCACACCACCCTCATTATTATGTAGAGCCACTGAATTATGATAGGACTTGCAGCTTTGATCATTTCCACTGCAACGGCATCTATCCCAGCAGCTTTGCCATTTTTCATTTGTAATACAGCTTTCTCTACATCCAACACATGCAGCTCTTGTTTTACTGTTTCTTCTGTGAGGGTGTTTTGTATCCCACTGCTCTGCCAAATTCTTCTCACAATATCGTATCTTCTATTTAATTTTCATTTTCCTTCCTCTTCCCTTATTACAATATTGCCTTTATTTGTCTTGTATAGTCCCTGTATATATTCCTTGAATCTTTCAGCTCTCGCTTCTATGCTCATACTTATTCTCCATTAGAGCTATTGATATTTGTGCAGCTGCTACTCTTCTCTCTCTTATTTTCCTGTCGGCGGTATCACTCTTTCCCCCAGTTATACGAGTATATTCTTCTACAGACTTTAATTTGTACTCTAGCTCATTTTTAGCCAACTGTACTCCCCTTTGCCTGCTTCTTTGCTTTCTACAGTATGTCTGCCTAGGTGTATTTGCATCTGTGTAAATGTGTGGGTGTGTGTATTTGTTCACCTTCCTTTTCTTCCCCCAAGGTAAGTCCTTCCTCTCCTGGGATTGGAATGGCTCCTTACCCCCTCCCTTAAAACCCTCATTATTTCCTTTACCCTCTCCTTCCCTTCTACCTGAAGAAGCAACTGGGTTGCGAAAGCTAGCGTTTGTGTGTGTGTGTGTGTGTGTGTTTTATTTGTTACTATCACTACCTGTGCTCCTTTGCCTGGTAAGTAGACTTCATCTATTTGTTTATATAGACACCAATGCACCAGTCTGTACATATGAAAGAGTAATTTGCAGTGAACATGAGCCCTAAAGATGCAGCAGTGTTTCACCTGGGGGCGTATTTCCATTTCCATGCTGAATACAAGGTAACACGGCCTCAAAATGAGCACAGATTTGTTATGCTAACTGCATGTCCAAAGCTGTCCTCAGTTCGAGGTGTGCATCCTCTAATTATGCACTAGTTATAAACCGAATGGGCATTGAGTAACTGTAGCAAATCCACGTTTGTTTTCTGGGAATTTTTGTGTGTGATTGATGGACAATAAAACCCAGAGTATTTAAGTACTTTGTTATTACATGACACACAAATAAAAAGATGTAACTCAAGGTGCGCGTCTACCAGTCGTGCAAGGGTACCTGTATAAATTTATAATATCCATGCAAAGTGACTGAGCATTAGATTCACGTTAGTTTTATGGCATATTTCTTCATCTTCTTCCCTCCATTTTTTTTTTTCCCTGCCAGATAGCATTTTCCATGTGTGATGGAAGGGAAATACTGTAAACGCAAAGAGTTAAACTTTATTACTATGGATAGTTTTTTTCACGTTCTGTCTGATGGGTAGTAAACACAATGTTTTTAAGAAACTTTTTATAATACAGGACAGAAATAAAAGTACTGTACTGTGTCATGGATAGGCAACAAAACATCAAGTATTTAAGATTTTTTTATGGAGAACAGAAGTAAGTCTATGGTACATACATAGATGTGTACCTTATTTAAAGACTATAATCAGTGTAGTAGTTATATATAAAAATATAATAAAGTATTTACATAAAATCAGTGTATTTTTGGGAGGTGGTTCATTCTCATCTATATTTGATGCAATTTTGTGAACACATCTCCTTTTCGTCAATTCAGACTTGGCTGGTCATCCTGACTGAATCCTTCCGTTGCCGCATGGTAGACCCCTTTCTTTGTGGCGAGTGGCTAATGTAGGCTGTACGTTAATTTTTTGAGATCTTCGACGGTTGTTTTTATCAACAGTGAAGGATATAATACTTGATGGAGTCTGTAGTTTTGATAAATCAGATCCAAACTTGGTGAGAATTTTTGCATGTGGATTTCTTTCTAGTATATCACTAATTCTTTTCCACTGGGCTTTAATATTTTGGACAGCATTGTCATAGTTTTCATTGCTGATTGTAATACTTTCTTCTTGGTTTATTGGAAGTTTGAAATTGTCTGATACTTCATATAGGATAACACAGTCAATTTGGCTGCTTTCATTATTTGTACTTGATTCACCAGTAATATTTTGGAAGAACGATGCTGAAAATTCGTCATGTAGAGCGTATTTTACAAACTGTTGATGATCGGAGTCATTTAAATACAGCGATGTGTTAAGTACAGTCCCATGCCTTTTTTCCACGGCACAGAGATGTTTACAAAATCAGCCTCCAGCTCCATATGGACAGTTGCATATAGCTATTTCACAATCAACAATGTACATATGTCAATGTTCTTTGACAAAGTATGTATTGTCATCCACTTGTACAATATCTTGCCAAGGAAGTAAGAATATGAAAAACTTTTGTATCCTAATGTCAGGTATCTTGTTCTCCCATTGGCAAACTGAATCAACCTTTCCTTGTGGTGTGCTTCAAAGGTCTTCGCTATAAAGTTTACTAAGGCACAGATATTAAAAACCTTACAGCACTGAAGTACTATGTCTAAAAATCTACATTGAGGATTCACAGTAATTATTTGTGTTGGTCCCTTGTGTTAAGATATTGGTGCAATATGCTGAGCACCACTCCTCATGCCATCCTCACAGATCTGTTTGGTGTTTTTCCAGCTATTTATTTTTCTTCACTTTCTCCTCATTTAAGAAATCACACATTGTCAGTTGGGATTCTTGCATTGTATTGGCTTACATTACAGTTCAGGATTTTCTCATATTGGTTGTTGATCGTCTTTCATAATGTCTTTATTACTTTGCCACAACCAATGCCTCAGAGCTTGATTGACATGAAATATGCAGAAAAGTAATGTGCTTTGTGGAAGTACAACTTGTAAGGCATTCCTTTCTACACTTCTGTCATCTGTCTATTTGTGGTTGAAAAAGCTTCTGGTGTCTCCTCTACATAATCTTTTGTGGTTTGAAGAGCAGATGTGTAATTTTCATGGGTCTGAATTGTGTGCAAAATGACAGCAATAGTTAAAGCCCCAATTTTTGTTGCAGCTAATATAAATGTAACTTAGGCATTTGTTTGATCACAGGATCCACTTGTGTCAATAAACAACTTTTCATCAGCCAAACCAGCATAATAGGTGTTATTATAACACATACAGTTGGATCTTCTTCAAGAAACATATATACTTTTATGTTAGACAATTCCGTCTTCTTTTGCTTTTAAAACATCAATAACATCATTGATGTTTTGTGTCCAGTAGGTTCGACGATGCCATTGTTCACGTAGCTGGGTAACTTTATGATTAAGTGGAATATTTTTGTGTATTTGATACAGTAAGATATGTGTCTTACTCACATTCTCTTCAATGATAGCCATTTCCATGGTTGGAGAGTAATGCGTTACTTGTAATGACTTTACTAGTAACAGTTACTTTTCAAAGGTAACAGACAGTAATGGCTTTATTATTTGCATAAAGTAACTTTAACTGTAATTAAGTTACTTTTATAAGTTAACAATTTAACAGAAGTATCGTTACTTTTTTGTCGCAAGTAACGTAACATATATTTTTGTATGTATCTCAAGACTGCAGAATACCTAGTTTTGATTTTAGCGAAGAGAAAAAAGAAACAATATGTGTTTTTAAATTAAATCTTTTCAACAATGTACATTGGAAATGCATGAAATATATACTTTAGTACCATTATAACTTTTAATAGTGTTTATCCATTCATAAATTTTTTATAATTATGTACATAACAATGAGTATATAAAAATCACTTGACGCGTCATATGTAAACAATGTACAGTCTCCGATTATTTTCCACACCTTTCATCATGAAGAAGGAAGAAGACACACGCATGCTTTGGCCAGCTTATGCTGAAGTTTTGAAATTTTTGACGTTGGATGGAAATACTTGTAATGATTCCTTTTGCTGCAAATTGTGTCCCAGTGGGAAAATAATTCAGAGTAGTCAAAAACTCCTAAGCGAACTTAAGAATTCATGTAGAGGTTAGTTTTTTGCTTTCTTGTTGGCGTCAAGATGTGTTTACAATGAGTTGTGTTTAAAATGACTTGTGTTTTGCAACGTTGATCGCTGCTAGTTCTGGACTTCGGTACTGATTTTCACATCATGCTGACAACACAACAACTGCATTCCTTGGTTATCTTTCCAGATATCTGCATGGCAGTCGGCTGCTTCCGTATCGGACTCTAACTCTGGTAGACTGATGGGTGCCGGTTTTAGAACTTGAACTTTTTCTGAGTCCAATTTGGAATTTTAGCTGAACAATGTACTTGATTCTACATCTTAACTTTCATGTGTTGAAATGTTCAGTGAACTAATATTTGAACTGTTTAGAGTTGACAATTATTAAGTGTTGTGCATTCGAGAGAGGGACTTTGTGTCTGAACATTTTAATGCAGCTTTTATGCAAATCTGTATGTAGGACCACTTCTACTAGATAAATAACTATTTTGAATAAACATTATTCAATTGTATTATCTAGAGTTGGTCACATCATTTGCAATCATTAAAGTAAAACCTCATATATTTTATTAATCATTTATCTTCATGTTGCATCTTATTATTTTATGCAAATGATAGCCTGTGCATAGAGTGTTTGACTCAGGATCAGAAGTAATAAGGTACTATTTGCAGCTAGTGTAGTTGCTGAGTGTGACAGCAGATGTGTACGGTTCACCCCTAAGACTAAATCGGGCGATATTTCTTGTTCAGAGCCGTACATAGCCCAATACATGTAATATCCAGTGTAAAGACGTGATTGGGACAAAAGCATGGAAAGTAGCAGGCCTGAAATTGGCGCGTGAACTTCGTAGCTACATTTAATTCATTGCCTAAATCACTTGTTTGCGTTGCAAACTCATGCAGGATTAGAAATGTGCACCTTGATTTTGTTTATGAATATACGTTATTCACAGCAGGCAAGATCTGATTTTAGAAAATACAATTGTCATCCTTCAAAAGGAAACAACAATAAATTAAAAAAAAAGTTATGACTTGAGACTTTGATTGTGAAGGCTAAGTTAGTTTAAGTTGGATGTAGATCGTCACTATCTGATCCTGGTAGTTACACACACACACACACACACACACACACACACACACACACACACAAAATTTAGTTCATTAAGTTGATTGCAACACGAGACATATTAGTTACATCTCTTTTACTTATATCCCATAGAATAACAAAATATTTAAAATACTTTGGGTTTTATCGCCCATCCATCTTGCACAGAAAAAATGCAGATTTGCAACACTCACCCAATGCCCATTTGGCTTATAAACCTGTGCATGATAGAGGATGCGTGCCTCGAATTGAGCATGGCTTTGGACAGGGAGTTAATGTAACAAACCCACACTTGTTTCAAGGCCATGTTGCCTCTTATTTAGCACGGAAATGGAAATATGCTACCTGGGGCTCATGACCAGACCAGTTGGACCCCAGACGGCTGGAAAAAATGTGGCTTGATCAATGTAGTGGCGGCATGTCCTTTGTGTTCACTGGTTCAGTGAAACACCAGAAAAACCTCATCATGAAAAAGAGTAAATAAAATAAAAATATTTTTAAGCTACCATTCTCCGCTTCATTCATCGAATCATTTTATATGCACATTCAAAGTATTTTTATTGCATGAGAAATGTCTTACGTTGCGGAGACAACACATATACGAATTCGTAATGCGGCTGCTTAATATCAGCAGCAGTGGCCGCTGTGTTGCAATATACATGCACAATTGAGGTTCAAATTCTCTTCTGAATCTCTTGGAGGCAGCATATCGGCACTTCTGTGGTAGGGAGGGGTGAGAGGAAATACCGCTTTTAACATTGGCATTGGATCTGTTAGAGACGCCAGCTCGTGACTACTCCAGATCTGGCAGTTTTGCAGTAATGGTCCCGAAACAAGACAATGGAGCTACTGCGCACCTTGTCTTGCGCATGCGCAAATCCTCCACGAAGGCAACATCCATCCTTCATATTTGCTTTTGCGGCATTGAAGATTCATCAAAAATACATCATATTTGGTAAAATATCATATAACTATAAATTAAACACGCATCAACTGTAAAAGCCTTCAGAATATCCTATCATGTATAATAATGAAGTCACTACTTTCCATCTAGCAAAAATAGCCGTGTGGTTAGTGGCATCACGCTGTGCTGTTGAAGGTAGTGGGTTCGAGGCAGACTGCAAGCAATTTTTTTAAACCCAATCTTCTTTTTAACAGTTATGGGAACAACAATCACTTTTGTATTGTTACTTGCCAGATATACTTTGGACGTTTTTGCAAAAGTGTCATGATTTTGGGGATACTCTTTGTTGTAACAAAGATTTAACTATTTGGAAAGATGTGGGGGGAGAGCAGCCTTTACGCATGTGTGAGATTAGGAAGGGGTGCTGCCTAGAGTGTCACGTGACCCGAAGGTAGTTGTCTCTTCATTGTAACAGATTCATTTTGTTAGTCACTTAACTGTGTAATCAGTTTCTTACTGTGTTTTAGTGTTCATGTGCACATTGGTAATAAACACCAAGAATATGTCAAAGGAAAATGAATAACATTCAGTATCTTTTAGAAACAAATTATTCAGCTTTAAGCTTAAAACAAAAGTGTGAAACAAAGAAGCGTGGTACACCGATGCCTCAGCTCGAATTAAAACAAGAAGACATTGTGCAGCCTCCAGGGGGTTCAGAAGAGAATTTGAACCTCAGCCGCGCACGCGCATTGTGATGCTGTGGCCACTTGTACCTCACCGGGTCGTAGATCGATGATTCTTGATGATCTTGTTGGTCATTGCTCTTGGTAGTGGCTGGCTGAAATTTCACGGGGGCGAAACTAATCCACTACAAATAACATGGACAACACACACAATTGCAGTTCTTTGACACTTTAAAGATTTATTATTGCTACCCTATAGTGCCAGTTTATGGCCAGTGTACAATTCTCATTAATTACAGTCTCCAAAACCCGTTACATACATTCCACATGTAAATAATACAATTTACACAGTTCATGTGTGGAATACAAAAGTTCGAGGTGTACATTTTAATGTGGCACAAATATTGATAGTCCATTCATAAGACCAGTTGAAACACTTTCCACATGAGTAACGTTGACGAACTTTTTTTACATAATTGTTCAGAATTAAAGTTCAAACTGGTGTGGATTGTGCCTCAGATTGCGGCTGATATAGGACTCTGAACTTGAGTGGATTCTGCCTCAGACAACGGATGAAACAATACTCGATTACATACCGCAAACGCATCTTATTTATATCTTTCAAACTGGATATTGCGTATTGTTAATTACGTACATTAAATTAATTATAATGGAAAAGTAAACAATTATATGCAACTGACAATAGTAAAATATGGCATAAACAGAGAAGCCAAGTTTGAAAAGAAGCTATCCGTAATGGGACACGAATTGGGGAATTGGGGTTTGAACCAGGTCTCTACCCCGCCATTTATTTGAAAAATTGACAGTAAAGATCTCAATTTGATGCTTAATTGCAGAGTTAAAAAATAATTAAGTCACGAGAAGATTCCTACTGAAAAATAAGCACATTTCTGATACAGTATACGTGACTTTAGCAGAAACAACTACATTGGCCTTCAGATTGGTTTGCACATGTGCGAAACAGATTAAGAAAGTTCGAGATTCAAGTGCTATTCAATAATTCATTTTCATTAGCAAATGACGTAACTTCAGGAATATTAGTACGCCAGACTACAACCTAACTACAAGTTACGCACTCGCAATAATGAAGTTACCGAGGCTCCACTTCAATGTTTATCTATATTATACTACATGTACCAAACTGATAAAAGGATACGGAGTTGCGTTATTTCTGAAACAATATAGTGGTTCATAAACTACGAAACACGGTTTTGCCGAACTATTAAAATAAATGAAGTGGCGCATTTTGTAATTTTAGCACAGACGTAATTTTTGCCTATAAATCGCGATAATTACGGACAAATCGTAAGACTTGGCGTGTCTGCTTAAATTAATATACAGATCTCGCTTAAATTAATAGTATTTCATTGACACATTTAACGAAATAGGTTTATCAACAATACTTTCTTAATTAACGGAAATTATATAGAAACTAAAGAGGGCAATACTTTTCTACTTCTGAAACATGCCGGGAGGGAGTTGCCGAGTGGTCTGGAGCGCCACGTTACGGATCACCCGGCCTCCCGCGTCGGAGGTTCGAATGCTCCCTTGGGGATGGATGTGTTTGTTGTCCTTCGGTTAGTTTAACTTAGTTTAAGTATTTTGTAAGACTAGGGACTGATGACCAACGTAGTTTGGTCCCATAAGATTACAAACATTTGAATTTTTTTGTGAAACACAGTAATGCCTACTTTAATATTATGAGTAAAGAATTTAATTAGTTTTAACAGAAATACTAATTAGCATACCATCTAACGTCTAACAATAAAACTGACATGAACTAATTAATATTTGCTAATTAAACAAACTTTTGTGACACCAAATAATAGAAAATGACTTCAGCTAGCCACGTTATAAAAAATAATAACAAAAGGGACCTTTGTCTTTCGCGGGCAAGCGCTCTACTGACTGAGCTATCCCGACACGACTCACGATGCCGCCTCACAACTTTACTTCTGCCAGTACCTCGTCTCCTACTTTCCAAATTTCACTTCGCAGGAGAGCTTCTGTGAAATTAAGAAAGTAGGAGGCGAGGTCCTCTGCTTTAAATGAAACGCCTGGAATTAGATTCCGACGTAAACATAATTTGCGCCCAAAACCGTAACCAAATATTTGGCTTTTATTCTAGTTTCCGCCGAAACAGAACGTACGTAATTAAGTTGAAATTTCGGTAAATTTACGTTACACCATAAATCACTAGTTTTCCCACATTTTGCAAGATCCCCTCCCTGCACTAAACATTTTTTGAGTTTTAGTCCAATGAGGATTCAGTAGATGACACAGCAGGCGTACAAATTTCCTGGTCAAACTCTCCATCCGGCAGTTGTCAATATTAAGCCAACCACTCCTAAAGTGGGACTTGTGAGTCAGTGTATACGAATACCGCGTTCTGGTTATTAGTGAAAATATGCCATTTTCCTCTCAGAGTTCTGGCAGGTCTTCGAACTTCTAATGAAAGTGCAAGACAGAATAGCTGAAAATATACTAAGGTGTTGCTAGTAGGTATTCTCTTCAAAGTAATGCCTGGGATCCCAGTTATGAGACATTTGTTGCTGACGACGCTCTACTACAGAATTACACTTTACCTTAAGCAAAAGTGTGGATCATGTGGTCACTGCATTACAGACTCAAATAATGTTCTGTCGCCGACGGACTTGACTCGTGCGAAGCCAAGATGTCGTATATACTTCGTAAAATTTCGTTGGGGCCGTCTTTTCGTGAACTTCATCATTTTTCATTTGTTTATTACGGAAACTACATTTAAAGGAAGTAGAATCGTAGTTATATAGTGTTGATGACTAATAGGTTTCGTTCCTGTCAGTAAATCGACTTCAGTCAGTGTCGCAGAAAGTATTTCGACAAGTAAAGTCACAGTTCCGAATAACAGCTTCATTGTTGTCAGTGTAAATATACGCAAACTCTACAGGAAAAGTTGTGTACCATACTAAAAAAGGCCTCTCGCATTCGAAGAAGCACATTAATAAAACTTCTCAGCATAACAATGTGATAGCATTTTCCATTAAGCACAATACCAAATAAGTTAAATTGTTACATACTCTTCATTGTAGGGTTCTGAGGAAAGTACTTTTCCTTGTTGTTTATTATTTTCATTGCAGAATCAGCTACTCGTAACAGTACTTTGTACTGCGTGGGCTGGCTGTAAAGTGGCAGGCACTGGGCTTTTGCGACTAGACATGTTTGTTTTTGTCACAACTACACATTGGCGAGAACTGAACGAAGGCGTCAGTTTACTTTTGGTCAAGAAAGGCAGTAGGAGTAACCCACTAAACTACAGGCCTATTTCATTGACGTCAATTTGCAGCAGGGTTTTGGAACATATCCTGTATTCAAATATTATGAATTATCTCGAACAGAACGATCTATTGACCCAAGGTCAACACGGATTTAGAAAATATCGTTCATGCGAAACACAACTAGCTCTTTATTCACACGAAGTGATGGGTGCTATCGACAAAGGTTCGCAAATCGATTCCGTATTTCTTGATTTCCAGAAAGCTTTTGACACCGTACCTCACAAACGGCTTTTAATCAAATTGCGTGGTTATGGTATATCGCCCCAAATTTGCGATTGGATAGGGGATTTCTTGTCAGAGAGGACACAGTTCGTAGTAATCGATGGTAAGACAACGACTAAAACAGAGGTGATATCGGGCGTTCCACAGGGTAGTGTTATTGGTCCTCTGCTGTTCCTTATTTACATAAACGATTTAGGGGAAAATCTAAGTAGCTCTCTTAGGTTGTTTGAAGATGACGCCATCATTTACCGTCTAGTAAAATCATCTGAAGATCAAAACCAACTGCAGAACGATCTGAATAAGATATCATAATGGTGTAAAAATTAGCAATTGACTCTAAATAATGCGAAGTGTGAAGTCGTCCACATGAGTACGAAAAGAAATCCGTTAAACTTTGTTTACAACATAAATCAATCAAATGTGAAGGCCGTAAACTCCACAAAATACCTTGAAATTAGTATTACTTCAGACTTAAACTGGAGAGAACACGTAGATAATGTCATGGGTAAGGCAAACCAGGGACTGCGTTTTATTGGCAGAACACTTAACAGATGCAACAGAACTACAAAAGAAACAGCATACACTACGTTTTCTGGAGTATTGCTGCCCAGTGTGGGATCCTTATCAGGTGGGTTTGACGGAGGATATCGAAAGAGTCCAAAGAAGGGCAGCTCGTTTCGCATTGTCACGATACAGGGGAGACAGCGTTACGGAAATGATACAGGATCTGGGATAGGAATCATTACAACAACGGCATTTATCGCTGCGGCGTGGGCTACTTGCGAAACTCCAATCGCCAACATTCTCCTCCGAATGCGAAAATATATTTTTGACTCCCACTTACATAGGTAGAAATGATCATCAGAATAAAATACGAGAAATCAGAGCTCGAACAGAGAGATTCAGGTGTTCTTTCTACCCGCGCGCTATTCGAGAATGGAATGGGAGATAAATAGTATAATTGTGGTTCGATGAACCATCTGCCAGGTACTTAAATGTGATTTGTAGAGTATCCCATGTAGATGTAGAGTACTAGCGTACGTTACTTAATCTTCCCCATTCACCGCAGCTCCGAGCTGGGGTAGTGAGAGCCCCTGCTCGCGGAACAGCCTGAGCTAAGGGACTCTATATCGGCCACGAAGAGGCCCCTGCGGGCCGGCAACCCTCATGCCACATGGGTGTACCGCGAAGCATACTCGAGAGGCGAACGCCCTGCTTCGAATCTCAGCAACCTAGAAACGTTTCCCGGCACACTGGACGTAAACAACAACACAAAGGAGCTTCATACGTTCTAGTTCAGGCCTCTCCAACTCGGGTGCTTCGCGAGCACCGGCGAGCATCGGGAAAAGCAGCGGTGCTGTGCTGCAGTCACGGTGGTGTGGGGCACATGAGGAAGGCACAGCGAGTTTGTGACACTTGCGGGGAAAGGGAATGTCTAGACACTTGCGGGGAGACCCGGACGCTGCAGGTAGTGAACAGGGTGTTCCAGAAGTAGGGTATACCACCCCTACTCCACGCCCTCCAGCCGCTACCTGTGCCGTATTCAGGGAAAGGCCCACCGGACCGGCCGCGCAATTTGTGACACAAATTAAATGTTTGATAATATCAATTTAATGCTTAGAAGTATGAAATCACATCAAGATTACTTCCTGCAAACATTTCGACAAAAAAAGTTGGCACTGAGTTTAGAAAAACAAAATTCTGGTATATTGGATTTTAACATTTTATCAAAAAATGAATGTTACTACAAGAGATACAGCCATTCAAATTTACGGGCACCATAACGTTTTCCCTTCCTGAGTAAATGAGCTGCTTCTTGTAGTTTCAACACCACAGTAGCCTTTTTCTTGAATGTTCTGAATATAAATCTTCACACAGACTTCTTGAGGAGGAGAGTGATACGGGTATCTGATTGTAAACCACTGCCTATTACCTTAGACCTTTTTGACTGTACTGAACAGGAGTTCCACGTATTCGGTAATTTATATTTATACAGTTAACATGCAATGTAATTTATAACCAACTATTGGCTGCCAATTTCGCTTCATTTTTCCTGGAAGTCTTGCAACTTGTTTCTTCCTGTTGGTTTATGCCAAGTTCGGTGTAAAAATGGTTCTATATCACGGCGATAGAAAGTAGAATTTATCTTTAGCATTTTTCGGTGTGTGACATTCCCTTACACATTCCGTATTTCATACATTTATTAGATGTATTTGTAATTCGAATACAGCGAAATCGTTTTGGGGTCTCGAATAAACGCATCAAGTATGTAAAATACTCATTGACCTATTATGAATGTTTTTTGATTGAAGGTTTAAGGTTGCGTCTCCTATTAAAAAGCATAGTAGCTATTTTTAAAGAGATAGAAGTTGCGTGATAGTGGGATTAACTACATAGCGGTCAATTACATCAACGTATATGTGTGGAGGATGCCTAGTATATTTACTGCTTGTGCAGGTGTCTTGATATGTTTAGTGTTCTGAATAATATGCTTTTAGGAGGTATGACTGTTGAAAGTCACCCTCTTGTAGTAGCAGAAAATGTCTTAATAACTCTCCAAACATCATCACTGTTAAAATACCGTTTTGGTTTCAGGAGGAACACTCAACGAATTAATATGTAGTTTCAACAAGTTTCGTGTTATGTTGCCAGTGCTAGACTTCTTGGTGTGCCTATACCCAGGAAAAGCCATTAGCCGCCCCAAGGGCCCCGGGTTCCCCGCAAGTGTCACTCCCAGCAAGTGTTCCAACCCCAGGCACAGCACTATCAGAGCATAGGTAGCAGGGGGATGTGTTGACGACGCGCGGAGCGAGGCGAGAGTCGTGTTGTTTGTCAATTATTAAAACCAATAATAATGATGTCCATTTTTGTTTATAGACAGGAAGTTTTATTGCGCCCCTTATTTTATACAAATTTTTAACATGCTCTGTTGATCATTAGCATGGCATTGAAGAAACTAATTTTCTCATATTAGGTACAATAGTTTTGGCAGTTACAATTCGAAATACAGCTTGCAACAATTCATTAAACTTGACCTAATTTTTATTTCGTTAATATTCATAATTGGAAACTTTCCTTCACAAAGGAAGGTTGCTAAGAACATTGCAACACACGTTAGGGCAAGGACATGAATACTCAGGAATTCTTGTTCAAATGCCGGCCGCGGTGGCCGAGGGGATTGAGGCGCTCCAGTCACGGTCCGCACGGCCACTACGGTCGGGGGTTCGAATCCCCCCTCGGGCATGGATATTTGTGCCGTCCTTAGTTGTAAGTAGTTCATAAGTAGTTTGTAAGTTTAGGGACTGATGACCCCGTAGTTAAGTCCCATAGACTCTACAAACATTTGAACATTTAGAACATCTTGTTCAAATGTTTGTTAAGCTTAGGGGACTTAACTGCGGGGACATCAGTCCCTAAACTTACAAACTACTTATGAACTACCTTATACTAAAGACGACAGAAACATCCATGCCCGAGGGGGGATTCGAACCCTCGACGGACAAGGGCCTCGCGCATCGTAGCATAGCGCCTCAATGCGCTCGATCACTTGTTCATCGAAGGCTATATATAAAGGAATTTAAATAACTACTGTAGACTAATGATATTAGTTGTCTGTCGAAATTGAATTGTACTGTAGTCCTGTCAGCTCAGTTTGGATACTTGGCACCCTCTTGCGTGCACAGAAAGAGGCATCAAAAAAACTTTTGAGTGAAGTTTTATTTTATTTCTTCAAACCTATCTTAGAAATTTTTATGTAATAAATGTGTACTCCCGGACGTGGCCATAAGTACAATTTAAAAAATATATATTTTTGGATTTCTTCAGATCGTGGCAATAGTGATTTTAATTTAGTAATCAGTTCCCTTCTGTCTGTTCTACATCTACATCTACACGGGAGACTCTGAAGCCGGCCGCGGTGGCCGAGGAGACTGAGGCGCTCCAGTCACGGTCTGCACGGCCACTACGGTCGGGGGTTCGAATCCCCCCTCGGGCATGGATATTTGTGCCGTCCGTAGTATTAGGTAGTTCATAAGTAGTTTGTAAGCTTAGGGACTGATGACCCCGTAGTTAAGTCCAATAAGTTCTACAAACATTTGAACATTTTTTTTTTGATACTCTGAAAATCACATTTAAGTGCCTGGCAGAGGGTTCATCGAACCACCGTTATACTATTTATCTCCCATTCCATTCTCGAATAGCGCGTGGGAAGAAAGAACACCTGAAACCCTCCGTTCGAGCTCTGATTTCTCGTATTTTATTCTGATGGTCATTTCTACCTATGTAAGCGGGAGTCAACCCAGGGCACTCAGTGATTTGGGGCCGTTAAAAAAATTAGAATGCTGTACATTTATTTAGTGACTTAATTGGTTAAAATATTACAAACCAAATACCAATGATTAGTTCCACGAATTAGTCTTTCTTTAAAATTAATGACATCTTTAAAGATTTCTAGAGTACGAAATATATAATTTTTAGAGTATGTCTCTTTCTATACAGATGACTGGCACACAGGTTAGGGGACGCTACAACAAAACAGTAATTCTTTTTGAATGAACTCAACAGAATTGTGTGCATGTGTTTAGTGAATTTATTGGTTCTTACGGTTAGAAATACACAAATAAAATACTAGTGATTACTTCTATTATGTCTTTAAAGTTCAACTGTTGAAGGACGTCACTTTCTATGCACGTGATTGACAAATTAGAAGGTCGTTCCTGTAGCATAGTCGTTCGTAATTCAATTTAGATTCTCTTTAACTCGGAAAATGAACCTTCTCCATTGCAAAATTGGTTATCATTAGGCAAAGAAATATCCGGGTAGCAACTTCTATATTCATTTTTCAAATATTGTTTTAAATGAAAATCTTCTGATATGAGTTCATCAGCATTAACGTCTGCATGATAAAATCTGCAAATTCTTTGCACCTGATTTTCAAATGTTCAGAATCGATTTGTTTTAACGGAGAAATGGAAGTAAAGTGTTTGCTAACTTCCTCGTGTGCTTCTGAACGTCGCTTCAAACTAGAATCCAGTGTGTCGATTATAGGCAGAAAAACTTCTACACGAAATTTTTCTTTGGCACTCAGCTGGGCAGTCTCTGACGAATCTTCGGAAAAAGTGATATACCAGCCGCAAATTCTCGTCGTTACCCTTATAATCAGCACCTGGATTTTTCTGTTTCACTGAAGATTCATACCGATCGATTCTACTGCGTGCAGAACTGATGAAATCGGAAATGGATGCAAAGAGTTTTGTTGCAACGTCTATTCGACGCTACTACTTTGGAAAGTTACATTTGTGTTCTTAATAGTTCTCACAAGGTCATCCCATATCCCCATTAGGAGAATGATCTCCAGTGTTTTTTTTTTTTTCATTTTCTTGCAAAGGCTTTGAACTTCATTTCTTGTTTCCACTGGCTGATCAGTGTTGCTACTAATTGACTTTAGAGCTTCAAAAATATCACTGTAGCCATTATGCAAAGCAGACCATCTGGATTCAGAGAGGGACTTCAGAACTTTATTTGCACCTTAACATTCTTTCAAAACTTTCCATCGATTATTCGAAGCAGAAAAAAGGTGAACAATTTTTGGATAAACTAGAAGTATGCTACTGCTTCAGAAACACATTCAGCCGCCTGAACAACTACTAAATTTTTGTGTAAGTGTGACACATGGTACAAAAATAGCAAATTTACATTTTTCTTTTATTCTTGTCTAAAGACCTGAATATTTTCCAGCCACATTTGGTGCATTATCATAGCTCTGTCCGCGGCAATGTTTTATTGAAACCTCAAAGCTTCGAAATGTCAGTTGCATATAATTAATTATTAACGAATTAAAAGCAACCAAGTATTAAGTTATTCATGTGGAAAGTGTTTCAACTGGTCTTATGAATGGACTATTGATATTTGTGTCACATTAAAATGTGTAAATTGGGACAATAGGGTAGGAATAATAAATCGTTATATGTTTAACATAGAGGAAATTATTTGGGGTGCTTAGCATTAATAAGCGTATTTGATCCGTTTCTTGCGATAATTACGGACAAATCGTAAGACTTGGCATGTCTGCATAAATAATACTGCTTAAATTAATATACAGATCTCGGTTAAATTAATAGTATTTCATTGACGTATTTAACGAAATAGGTTTATCAACAATACTTTCTTAATTAACGGTAATTATAAAGAAACTAAAGAGGGCAATATTTTCCTTCTTGTGAAACATGCCGGGAGGGAGTAGTCGAGTGGTCTGGAGCGCCACGTTACGGATCGCCCGGCCTCCCGCGTCGGAGGTTCGAATCCTCTCTTCTTATAGTCCCAAGTGAAATCCCAGTAGTAGCTTGAACTTTATCAAGGGAATTTTTTATGCAATATCTCGTGTCTGGTTATGCAGACACCTTCGTGCACCAATTGGCGGAGACTGCAATGCCGCGTTACGTATGACAGAACTGTGCAGTGGCGGCACAATCGCAAATTTTGAACAGCTAAAGGGAGCACAGCCCAGTATTCGTGAAGGGGACGACTTCTTGAGTCCGTACCAAGTCTAGCTGTTGCATTTTTGTTGGTCAAAAGGAACCCCGATGTGATATTTGTAGGAACTGCGTGACTTTATTCATTCTGTTGTATAACTCTTTATTTACAATAATTAACTTGAGTAGCTTCCATATCCAATAGTTGATTACAAGACAGCACAGTCTCTAAGCACGAACACAACTTTTACATAAGTTAATTGTATTTCTGTTGTCACGACTGCCAGTATCTCGTTCTGAAATGTGATCTACACAGAATGGTTCTCAGCCTACATAACAGACAAATATCGCGCCGAACTGTGGCACAGGGTTCTGATTAATAACGCCGGCTGCTGGTGGTATTTGTGTGAGCTAAGCCGCTCTACGCCCTGTCGTGAGTAAACTTGGTGCGGCAGCGGCAGCGGCGTAATAAACGCCTTGCCAGTGTTTCTGCGCCGACGTATCTCATTTGTCGTCCCGTCTGACGTCGTCTGTCTTTAGCTGGTGGTATCGTCGTGAGATACAAACCTGTCTGGAGGAAGTCAGCGCATAGTAAACAAAGTGATGTGGCTGCCGCCGCCGCGCCGCTTCTTGACACCGTCTAGCCTTCCCAGCATCGCCGACGCCGGCGACAGTGGGTCGACTCACACCTGGCGCTCTGTGTATGACGATGTCTCAGATGCTGCTTCATATGTTATGCGTCAAATTTACATATGAAGCTGTGTAAGAAGATTGCCTGTTGGAGGTCGTCAAAAAATCTCAAAATTCAGAATGCGTAATAATATACTCTAGTAATATTAATTTCGTTATTGAATGTTGCAGCAAATCACACCTAATGGGTCGCAACAACACTTTCGCAGTGAAAGTTAAAATTTTGAATAAAAAATGATATTAATTAACTTGAAACAGTCACTGTGGTAATTAATTAAGCTTGGCCCTATCTGACTTAGCATTGACTACAGCCTCCAAGTAGCACCTCTTACGATCCACGAACAACACAACTTCACTAATAAATGTGTCAGAATTCATGTAGTGGTGATGGAGTGTTCGTGTTATAATCAAAATCGTAATAGCTGATGGACTCTGATTGCAATGATAATAGCTCAGTACTGTGAAACTCCGTGGTGCAATGAGCTTCACAAATACTACAGTCAAAGATCCCAATAATTTTGATAATATTGTTTAAAGCATTCAAGTTCCTTATAAAACTTTACGTGAACTATTTTTTTTTAATTGGTTCAAGGGCCTGGGTAGCGTACGCGTGTAACTGGCTGAGCAGAGTTTGGCATTTAACGTATTTCATAAAAAAATTACTTCCGACAAGTGTGGTTAATCAACTATAATACTTTGACTACTGTTAGCCTGGTTACTTTCTACATAAATGAAACCAACTTTACGTTACTTGCAAACTCTCTTGAAAGTTAAAATCTTTGGCTTAATAATTGATTGCAAAACTTAGAACAGCACTGCACATTAATTACTAGTCTCTGTGGATGTAGCACGTTTAGCAGTTCTTTAACTCGTCTAACAATTTCTTTAAAACTGATCGTAATTATTTTGAAAAATGATTGAACTTGTTAGTCAATGTGCAGGCTTGCATAATCAACGTAATCTAATAATGGTGATAATGGGGTGACTACAACTACTTAGAAATTAAGACTGGTTTCAAAATAAGTCATATATAATTGAACCAAAATTCTGATTGGGTTGACACTACATTTACATGCATACAAAATAAAATGTTACAAAAGTACTCATCTGTTTTCGTCGTCTTCGTCGTGAAGTCCATAAAAGACAGATATGATTACAATAGATACTCTTACTGCTGGTTCAAAAATAATTTTGTCGACAACTCTTTGTTCAGCTCGTCTGGCTGAAATCTCCATGCATTGATATCACCTCTACACGCCTTCTAATCTCCGTAATTACAACAACGATCACACTCGGTGACAATAGACTTGATAACACCGTGCCTCTGCAGCATCAACAAAACATTTATGTGTTTACTTTGGCGAGTCCGCTCCGCGACTGCTTCAGCAGCGCGACACTCACAGCTACTACTTCTGTACCAAAGGCAGTCTTTACAACAGGTTCAACATTTTCTCTGGCGCATTACCAACTTACAGCATAAGAACGTCCGTGCATTCATGTGGGTTTACACATACAGTATATGTTTACACTAAATGATTCAATATAGAAAATGAGCTGATGCGTTTTGGGTCAGTTTCTTGTTTGTCTCATTCTTTATTAATTGTGTGAGAACCTGTTATATAATTATTTCGGAGCTACTTTCAGTGGTATATGTGCATACTGTCTGTAAAAAGTCTGTTCTAAAATGGGTGTTACAAGTCGATAAGTGCTCTCATTCTGACATTATCGATTAAGAAATTAGCCGGCCGCGGTGGCCGAGGAGACTAAGGCGCTCCAGTCACGGTCTGCACGGCCACTACGGTCGGGGGTTCGAATCCCCCCTCGGGCTTGGATATTTGTGACGTCCTAGTTCGTAAGTAGTTCATAAGTAGTTTGTAAGGTTAGGGACTGATGACCCCGTAGTTAAGTCCCATAGACTTTACAAACATTTGAACATTTTTTTTTGATTAAGAAATTCTCGTTACTCACGCGTCATATGGCGTAGCTGTAATACGTGCATCTCATTATGTATGACGAGGTATCTCTTTAACTACTTGTGGTAGGTGGTTATTAACCATATAGTGATATTTCTCTTGTTTTTAAAGTTACGTTTTCAATGTTTGATCAAAATCTGAATGAAATGTAGAATTGTATGAATTACAAATAACCAAACAGACGCCTTTTTAAATACAGGAGTAGCTGGAAACCCTGCATTGCCTGCGTATTTATTAACGCAATTTTCTCTTAGTCCCTCTCCTCTTCTCTTCCTTCCATTTTGCATCTCTCTTCCCCTCTCTCTGTTCATCTCCCTCCATTCTCTATTTCCTCTTCCGCTTTCTCAGCCCATCTCCTCCTCCCCCTATGAAAAATTAACTAATATCAACAAAAATTTATGGTGGTGATAGAAACGGCGTGGATGTTTCCAGAATGGCTGTAGCTAAGCCATGTCTCCATCATATCCTTTCTTCCAGGAGTGGCAAGTCTTGCAAGGTTCGGAGGAGAACTTCTGTGAAGATTGGAAAGTAGGAGGCGAGGTACTGGCAGAAGTAAAGTTGTGAGGACGTACATTAAGTCGTGTCGATATAGTTCTGCGGTAGCACGCTTGCCCGTGAAAGGCAAAGTTCCCAGGTTCAAGTCCTTGCCAGGAAGTTTCGATGTGGTTGTTAATTGTAACGTACCATCTGCTATGAATCATACTGTAGCTTGTAGGCTATAAAAATGTTAACATAAACATATGTACCTGCGCCAACTTTCATGCTGATCGGTCAAACGAGGTCCAAGTCTGTTCAAAAAATGTTCAAATGTTTGTACAGCTTATGGGACTTAACTACGGGGTCATCTGTCCCTAAACTTACAAATTACTTATCAACTAGCTTATCCTAAGGACGGCACAAATATCCATGCCCGAGGGGGGATTCGAATCCCCGACCGTAGCGGCCGTGCAGACCGTGACTGGAGCGCCTCAGTCCCCTCGGCCACCGCGGCCGGCGGTCCAAGTCTGTTGTATTGTACAGTATCTCCGTCATGCACCATACGAAATTTTATGCAGTGACCTTTCTCTTATTTTGAAGTTCAAGTGTACAAAATTTTATCAAGATCAGAGTAAAACTGTACATTTGTATGAATCACAAACATACGGATACTCTATTTTACATATTAGAAGAAGAAGAAGAAGAAGAAGGAGAAGAAGTATGTCCCGAAGAAACACCGACAAAATTTGGGGACAGGTTCCTTTACATCAAAACAAGAAAAGAATCTGTTATGGATGAGTCCAAAATGCATACGTTGAAACTTGCCTTAAAATTACTTGCACTGATGAATGCATGTAGGCTTGTGCGTAGTTCAAACATGTGCACACTTTTCAGTGTAAAATCTAGACTCATTCCTTAATCAATGTCAGACGTGTATGATTCTCTTTATAACAGTGTCCACAGTAATCGTATTATCTTTTTAAGAAAGGTAACGTCATACAAATTCTGAATTACTGAAAACTATGATGTTTTGCTTGTACAGTTAAAGAAAAACAATATTAAAATTCGTTTTGTGAAATTTTAACTGACACACGCAGAAAGAATAGTCTGTATATGACTGTAAGTGTGAAATTTATTATTTCCTGCGGAAATTAATTGAACTAAGTTGGCAAATTCACCATACAGAAAGTATTTTGTCTTCATAAAGTCATTTGAGCAAAATATTTGGCGAGTTGAGAGTAATGCAATTGCATTTGTTTCAATGATCTTAATAATCACTTCGCTGCCAATCTGAAAATTCTAACCACTGACTGATGACTTGGGTGATAAATAATTGAACTGAAAATTAGTAAACGTTTTGGTTTCTTTTTTAAATCAAAGTAAATCGTGTTTTTAAAAGATTCTAACATACTATTCTTTTCGCTACACAATACCACTCTATACTTTTAAAATAAATCAAGTTCTGTATTTTTTACAGTTTCAAACATAGTATTCCTCTGACAACACGGTACCATTATCCTGTAAAAGTGTGAAAAAATTACGTTCTTCATTCTGATATAAAGGGTAAACAAAATTACATCATTATTCTTTTTGTCTTTAACCTTTTTACGAAATACGACGAAGAAAATAAATAGAAATACGAATCTCCTCACTTGAATGTCTGTGTCAAGCATACTAAAACAGAACTACACATCATAGGCAAGAATTAAGTGCAAAAATTTTACCTTGTTCACCCTCTTCCAAAAATGAACAAATCAATCAGAACTAATTAAAAATTAGATCTATTGTTTTTCTTTGTTTTTGCTTATATCAAATAATCCATTCATCCAATGTAATGTATTCTTTTCTCTACTTAAAGTGACTGCTAGTACATCTTCAATGCACTGTGGCTACAACTGCTCGGTAGCTGCTAACCTGTTACTGTTAAGGAGATTAGACTAGTTTCTGTCACAGTGTAAAGATCATAACTGCAGACAGCATCTCTGTGTGTGCGCATGCCAAGAAATTCAAACAATTCCTCCACGTTGACAGACATTCAGTCGTGAAAGAGTGCCAAATCAACACCCAGCTGACTTTTTCAATGTTGAGAGCTATCAGCACTCCATATTCGTAACTGAAAAAAAAAGAGAGAGAGAAAAAAGTAAGGGTCACCTGGGACCGGGCCTAGGGCGGGAAAATATTAGGGGCGGCAAATTTTTGCAGAAAAAAAGCTCGAGGGTTGATAATTTTAATTAATCGGTACGCACACTAGCTATTGTGCCACGCACCATTAGGCTGGCAAACCCGTGATTGCTTCTAATAAACAAATTGATGTCTGTCCCACTGATTGAAAAAAAAAATCAGGTCGAAAAAATCTATTTTCGGTTTTCATCATATTTCGATAGATTAAGGTTTTATTTAAGTACTCTGAAAAGGATTTTTCTGAATTTTTTTTCAGAGTTTTTAAAGAGCATTTCCCTAGAATGTGCGTTTATGTGTCACTCCCACTTTTCTGGCACCCACTTTCTTACATATATTTTAGATCTTTATATCCCCTACAGTCCACGTTAGGATTTTTTTCCTTTTTACTCCTGAGTGTGTCGGCTATCCTTGGAATGCAACGGTCAGTATTCTTTTGTTTCTGCTGTTTGTAAACAACACGCCTTCAAACACGTGGTTAGCTTTGTTAGAGTGTGATTGTGAGTAGTTGTTATACTTACGTTTGCAGTGCTTGTTTACGCATATACTATGGGCAGGGAATTTAAGAGAAATAAAGATAATCTGAAGGCAATGAAGAGAGATGTTTGGGCCATATTTTTCCATAAGTCATCTACTGATGATAATCCATGTCATGCATTGTGTCCATTAGGAAAAAAATTAGTGGTGAAAATACAATAGGGCTCAGGCAACTGGAGAATCTTATTCTCTCGGCATTCTCTTCCTGCTGCTGTTATTATAGCAATTAAACCTTTTTTCAGAGACTTCGCTCGTCTTGACCTAAGGAAATGTCTGCATGGGCAGACACAGAACCCAGATGAATGTTTCAACAGCATAATTTGGAACCGCCTTCCTAAAATTTTATTTGTAGGCATGCATACAATGAAACTAGGAGTTCATGATGATGTTATTACATTCAATTGTGGTAATATTGGAAAGTATTGGGCACTGAAAAAGCTGGGAATTAATTCTGGTGAAAATATGATCAATGGGCTGCAACATTGCGATAAAATGAGGATAGCCAATGCATACAGGTCTACATGGCCAAGAAAGCAAGACAAACATCCAGGAAGGTGAAAAAGAAGCTGGAAGACCTGTTACAGTCCAAAGAAAGGCCATCATATACAGTAGGACAGTTTTAATTAACTGTAAGTAACCAATTTCAAAAGTTTTGCCTTTATAGTCAACTTCCCGCAAACTAAAATTATCAGTACATATGCCCCATTATATCAGAAACTATCACAGATAAATGAATGAATTTTTTAGAGACTCTGTATAACATAAAACGCCCCATATGGTACTACATTCATTGACATTCCCCCATTAGGAAGCTAACAAACAAATTTTCGGCAGAAAAACTTAATATTTTTTGTTAATAAATTTAAAAAGTATTTCTTAAAAACTGTAAAATGGATAAAGTAGATTTTAGTACAGTTCACTCTATTAGCATCATGTAACATATAGTGAAAAAAAGGTCCTGCATCAAGTAATTTTTTTCATAAATGGGTCAAATACTTGCATAAATTAACGTGAATTAGATAGGCAGGTTCTGGCCCCCTTAAGTCAGCCAAAGAATGACCGTTCTCATAACCACACCCCGAAAGGAAGCTTTTGAGCCGCGGTGGAGTGGCCGAGCGCCCTGAGGCGCTATGCTGCGATGCGCGAGACTGTTCCCCGTCGGAGGTTCGAATACTCGCTCGGGCATGGGTGTTTGTGCTGTGTTTAGTATAAGGTAGTTTGTAGGTTTATCGACTGATGACCCCGCAGTTAAGTCCCATAAGGTTATCAAACATTTGAAGCTTTTGAGAAGGACGCATTCTTCGAAAGAGTCCTCTCTATCCACTGAGTAAACATGCTGCGGCTCTTTCGCAGCAATATACACTTCATCTGGGTCCATTTTCGTCAAAGTGGGTAAGAATGAGAACTTCCATAAAAATGTTCAAATGTGTGTTAAGCTTATGGGACTTAACTGCGTGGTCATCAGTCGCTTACAAAGTACTTATAAATTAACTTCTACTAAAGACAACACAAACATCCATGTCCGATGATTCGAACCCATGACGGGGAACGGCCTCGCGCATCGGAGCATAGCGCCTCAATGCGCTCGGTCACTACGCCGTGGCTGAGAATTTTCAGAAAACTCTTTGTAGATACCAATAGTCTGTCCGATATAATTAAATAATTGTCCTTTAATATGTCACCATCAGATTTGCAAATAACAGTTTCATTTTCGGTCTTAGGATCGGAGTCATCAATGAACTTCTTTCGTTCCTTCGCGCGTTTTTCTTTAGTTTCATTGCATCTTACAAGTTGTTGTGTTGTTTCCAATTTCTCTCCTAAAGCTTTCTGTACACTTCAAAAGACTTAATCATATCGTCTATGAAAGATAGAAGTGAAGTATAAAGTTTCTTTACTGCAGATATGTCAACTTCTTCTGACTGCAGTCATCTGCTCACTTCATGGAAACGTTCCGAAATACTCCACCACACTTTAGCCATGAATGCCATGTCATCAGATTTTTTTTTCAGTATTCCTTTTGCCTCTTTCACATCTTATTCACTTTTCATTTGAGAAAAGTACTTAAGAGCTTTATTCGCTACATCCTAATTAGCATTTACGCTTCTACAGGCATATTCTCGAGCTGCCTACCTTGTAATGCAAAGAGACTTTTAAACTTCCAATTTGTGGCACCGCGAGCTTTTGCCGTCCACGGCTGCACGTGCGACTGCCACACTGCCATCTGCTTGATGTGTTCATCTCCATTCCTCACCCACAGTTTCTTTCTCGCTAAAGGCGCCCCTAGACTGCCAATAATATTGTGCAGTATTTCATATTCCAGAATACAGTGTTATTGACCGTCTACAAATATAATTGAAGGTTGTGCAATATGTTGACAGATCTACTACATATAGATTTTACTGACTCAACTGATTAGATCGTATAGTCTCTGGTTAACATTATATACCTTTATATATATGCAAAATATTAACACGAATTATATACAGAAGGATGGAAAAGCTGGTAGAAACCGACCTCGGGGAAGATCACTTTGGGTCCAGGAGAAATGTAGGAACACGGGAGGCAATACTCACTTTACGGCTTATCCTAGAAGATAGATTAAGAAAAGGCAAACCTACATTTCTAGCTTTTGTAGATTTGGAGAAGGCTTTTGACAATGTTGATTGGAATAAACTCTTTCAAGTTCTGAAGCAAGCAGGAGTAAAATATAGGAAGCGTAAGGTTATTTACAACTTGTACAGAAACCAGACAGCGGTTGTCAGAGTTGAAGGGCATGAAAGGGATGCAGTGGTTGGAAAGGGAGTAAGACAGGGTTGCAGTCTTTCTCCATTGTTATTCAATTTGTACATTGAGCAAGCTATAAAGGAAAGCAAGGAGATATTTTGAGAAGGAATTAAAGTTCAGGGTGAAGAATTAAAAACATTGCGTTTTGCCGATGATATAGTAATTCTGTCAGATACTGAAAAGGACCTGGAGGAGCAACTGAACGGAATGGACAGTGTGCTGAAAGGTGCATATAAGATGAACATTAAAAAGAACAAAACTAGGGTAATGGAGTGCAGTGTAAGAATATCAGGTGATGCTGAAGGAATTAGATTGGGAAACGAAGCAATAAAGGAGGTATATGAGTTTTGTTACTTGGGCAGTAAAATAACAAATGATGGTCGCAGTACAGATGATATAAAATGCAGAATTGCAATGGGTAGAAAAGCGTTCTTGAAAAAGAGAAATTTGTTAACATCGAATATTGATTTAAGCCTAAGGAAGTCCTTTCTGAAGGCATTTGTATGGAGTGTTGCCTTGACATGGACGATAAACAGTGCGGACAGGAAGAGGATTGAGGCTTTTGAAATATGGTGCTGCAGAAGAATGCTGAAGATTGGGTGGGTGGGTCGCGTAACTAATGAGGAGGTACTGAACAGAATTGGGGAGAAAAGAAATTTCTGGCATACCTTGACTAAAAGAAGGGATAGATTGGTAGGGCACATTCTTAGACATCAAGGAATTGTGAATTTAGCGTTGGAGGGAAGTGTGTGGGGTAAAAATCGCAGAGGAAGACCAAGAGATGGATGCAGTAAGCAGATTCAGACAGATGTAGGTTACCGTTCTTATGTGGAGATGAAGAGGCTTGCTCAGGATAGGGTATTGTGGAGAGCTGCATCAAACCAGTCTCCGGACTGAAGACCACAACAACAACAACCTTTATCAGCTCGGTATCGTCTGCTAAATTTATTTTGCGCCATTTTTTTTATGTTTTTGATCTGAAGATTTCATCAAAATTGATCCAGCCGTCTTGACACACATCAATTTTTATAGATATAGATGATGGTGGTATTAGTGATATCGGGTGGCGTGATTCGCGCTGGGCCCTGCACGGGACATTTCATCAGCCGCGACGTGCGGGAAGTGCCAGGTATCGACGCCCGCTCGTGGGTCGGAAGGAATGTGCGAAGCCTGCTATGTGCGGCACAGCGCTGGCTATGTCAGGAGCTTCCCTCGCGGAACTCGGGGCTATTTTAACGGCTGGCAGCAGGAATACCAGGCAACGGCGGATGTTGGGAAACGCCACGTGGAATGGCAACAGGTACATTCGTTAACTTGGTGTGTCCTCTACAAAAACTGCGTTTCACTCCGGTAGAATAACTTCTAAATCATTATTCATCAAACCACTGTTCTACGAAATTGACTATCATCCCTTAGAAAAAAACATATCCACCAAGCTATTTCTGAGTTTTAGCGAGATTTATCTAATATATAAAAATGAATGTTTGTGTGCTTGTAGGCTATGTTTGTTCGTATTTTGTGCGCTACTGTAACGTTCATCAGATTGTGATGAAAATTTTGTTAACATAATGCTCACAAAAACTCGAGGACACCTGAATAGATTTGGCTTATTTCAGTCTTGAAATATTCGTGTAAGTCCAGGGAAGGCTTAAACGGTGATAAAATATGGAAAAGTTGTCCGGAAAAGAGGAAAATCGGGTAAAAACCGAAACAGCTTTTTCCAGTGAACTATCAATACCGTTCGTCCAATTGCGATAAAATTTTGTACATTTCATGTTGAAAGCAAGAGGAAGGTTCGCATCAAATAAAAATTTGGAAACGTCGCCCGGAAAGTAGGACAATTTAGGGAAAACCAAGAGCGACCTGTGCTAGTCAATGACGTACGGTATGACAGATGTGACAATATGTTGTCACTTGACAGATTAAGGGCCAAAAGGAATTTGCAAGTTTTGTCTTCAGGGATACCTGATTGTAAAATGTGGAAATCATGGGTCTGTTCTGAACTTTGCACCAAAAACGACTTGTTTAGAGACATGAAGTAGTCCAAAATAAAATAATTTCTACAGTCATAAGAACAACACTATATTATTGATACTGTACCACTATACGAAGTTTTTAGGCAATGTTACCTACAAACCAGAAACAATATTTTGAAAAATAAAGGTCATATAAATCTGTTCACATAGCCCTACACATTTAATTTAAGTAACTTAATTTTTTTTCCTCTGGATTTCTGCGTGTGCCAAATAAAGGGCTAGGAAAGCCAGCTTCACTGCGCCTCTACAGCCCCCTCCCCCCCTCTTCCCTGTGTCGTGGGACATACTTGGTGTGGCTTCTCTGCAAGGCCTTTCCGGCTCGGGTGGGGTGGCCCTGCTCAAATGTTCAATTGTTTGTTAAACTTATGGGACTTAACTACGGGGTCATCAGTCCCTAAACTTACAAACTACTTATCAACTGCCTTGTACTAAGGATGGCACAAATATCCATGCCCGAGGGGGGATTCGAACCCCCGACCGTAGTGGCCGTGCAGACCGTGAGTGGAGCGCCTCAATCCCCTTGGAATATGGGACTTAACTACGGGGTCATCAGTCCCTAAACTTACAAACAACTAATCAACTGCCTTATACTAAGGACGGCACAAATATCCATGCCCGAGGGGGGATTCGAACCCCCGACCGTAGTGGCCGTGCAGACCGTGAGTGCAGCGCCTCCATCCCCTCGGCCACCGCGGCCGGCGTGGCCCTGCTGGCTAGACTTGCGCATAATAAGTTCGCGATCGGGAGCGCTCACTTTAGTTCGCGGCTCTGCCGCGAACTAGTTCGTTCTTTTAGTTCGTCCGCTCCCAGTGACGGCTGAGCGGCGTGGTCTGCGCATGCAGGTTGAGGGAGAGGTTCCCCCACCTAGCTGCTTCATGCGCTTGCTGCTTGAGCCGCTAACGATATCACGCAAACCGAAAGAAACAGTTTGTGGATAATTTCTCGGGTTTAAGTTTAGACTTGTCTCTATATCTTGGCATTATGGAATTTATTAGTCAGATATTGCAGAGTGCAGAATACTTCAAAGCAGAAATTTTGTAGAACTGAACTATGTAATCTAGAAGGCAGACTCTAACCTCGAAATGGCTCTCATCAGCAGAAGGCAAACACGTGATTTTTAATTCGCGACCTATCGCGCATCTTTTAGTTCGCGACCTATCACGCATATTTTAGTTCGCGACCTATCGCACATATTTTAGTTCGCGACCTATCACGCATATTTTAGTTCGCGACCGGTAGCTCTCCTTTTAGTTCGGCCGCGAAGAAGGTCGATCTTTTTAGTTCGTCCGCTCGTTTTGGCGTTTGCCACCGCTACTAAAACTACAGCTCCAAATGAAGGTAACTGGCAGCAGGGAATCACGCGGCCGGCCGCGGTGGCCGAGGGGACTGAGACGCTTCAGTCACGGTCTGCACGGCCACTACGGTCGGGGGTTCGGATCCCCCTTCGGGCATGGATATTTGTGCCGTCCTTAGTCTCAGGTAGTTCATAAGTCGTTTGTAAGTTTAGGGACTGATGACCCCGTAGTTAAGTCCCATAGACTATACAAACATTTGAACATTTTGGAATCACGCGATTGTGCGCGCTCTCGCGTCCTCTCGCTGTTACCCGTCAGTCTTCGGTAAAGGAGCGGACGAACTAAGAGGCGAGGGATCTGCAAACTAGTTCGCGTAGTTCGCCTGTGGAAGCGCTCTTCGTTCGCGAACTAGACAAGACTACTGCTGGCAGCTACGCTACCGTCGGCACATCCCTCGACCTCATAGAAGCACTCACACCCTCCCGCCCGGCACTGAAGGTGCCTCCGATAAGGCGGTGTCCCCTAGGAGGCCACTTTCGCGCTATGTGCTGAATTAATTGATTTTCGTATTGCAATGAAATTCTGAAGTCAACATGGGTAAAATGCAGGGAAAGGAGAGTTATTTACAACTTGTACAAAAGCCAGACCGCAGTTATTAGACTCGAAGGGCATGAAAGGGAAGCATCAGTTGGGAAGGGAGTAAGACAGGGTTGTAGCCTTTCTCCGATGTTATTCAATTTGTACATCGAGCAGGCGGTGAAGGAGAGCAAGGAAAAATTTTGAAGATCAAGGGGAAGAAATAAAAACATTGCGTTTTGCTGATGACATTGTAATTCTGTCAGAGACAGCAAAGGTCCTGGAAGAGCAGTTGAATGGAATGGACAGTGTGTTGAAGAGAGCGTATAAAATGAACATGAACAAGATCAAAACAAAAATAATGGAATGCGGTCTTAGAAAATCAGGTGATGTTGAAGGAAATAGATTAGGTAACGAAAATGAAGGTGGTAGATGAGGTTTGTGCTATGTGCTGCTACAGAAGAATGCTGAAGATTAGGTGGGTAGATCACATAACTAATGCAGAGGTACTGAACAGAATTGGTGAGTAAAGGAATTTTTGGCATACCCTGACTAAAACAAGCTATCGTTTGGTAGGACACATTCTTAGACATCGAGGAATCGTAAATTTAGCATTGGAGGGAAGTGTGTGGGGTAAAAATCGCAGAGGGAGACCAAGAGATGCGTATAGTAAACAGATTCAAATGGATGTGGGTTGTCGTTCTTATGAGGAGATGAAAAGGCTTGCTCAGGATAGGGTATTGTGGAGAGCAGTATCAAACCAGTCTCCGGACTGAAGACCATAACAACAACAACAACAATTGCAATGTAAATTAACCCTTGACCTATGCTCTCCAAAACAGTCTTTCATTATGTTAACACAGCGAATAGTTTTGCTTTTGCTGATCAAGCCGGCCGCGGTGGCCGAGGGGACTGAGGCGCTCCAGTCACGGTCTGCACGGCCACTACGGTCGGGGGTTCGAATCCCCCCTCGGGCATGGATATTTGTGCCGTTCTTAGTATTAGCTAGTTCATAAGTAGTTTGTAAGTTTAGGGACTGATGACCCCGTAGTTAAGTCCCATAGACTATACAAACATTTGAAACATTTATCGCTGATCAACTTTACGAAATTTTCCAGTTTTCCTCCGTGTTTTAAATTTTACTCAAATTTTCATATTTTTTCTCTTCTTTTAAATTCAAGAGACTTCTTATCACATTTCATTCCATTCCATGATGGTGGTGGTGGCGGCTGGTGCAGCAACACTGTAGAATAATTAAATAATTCTCGGTCTCTGTTGCAATATTTTTATTACTCCAATTACGTGTTTCGCGCTTTTAGAGCATCATCAGACTGGAAAAAGACAAATGTTTTATTACAGTTCGTGTAACTGGCTGGCAGCGAATCTGATGTGGCTAAGGTGAGTAAATTTTGAAAAAGTCAGACTTACTTGAATGGAGATGGAGCCACAGAACTATCTAAAGCTGTGGTGGAGGTAGCTCAACAATTTGTGTTCTCTCATTGGGCCTCTGCAAAGAGGTAAACGTACAAAGTACGTAACGGCTATTTGAAGTAGAATAACTAGGAACTAAAGGGGTACAGTATGGAAATTAATATAATGCTTTTTATATGATAAAACTGACCATAGCAGCAGAGGAGTCGCTATCGCCGATCGCGGCAGGTCCACGTTTACCACTGGTAGTATTCTTAATAACTGCGGAACATATTTGCGACTGCTAATCAAAGCGGTAAGGGCAGAGTTACGTCTGCGAGAACGAGCGGCTTGCCAAGCGGTGCTTGGTATTATCAGAGATGTTTGTGACGTTTGGGAATGAATCTGTGAAATGATGGATGGTGGTAGCGAAACAATAATAAATGAATGAAAACTAAATTATTAGAGGCCTGGGGGTGGGGCAGAAGAAAGATGTTGTGAATTGTCAGAAGGGGGATTATTTTGGAAAAAGATGGGTAACATGATGTCGTAAAAAGTTTGATTTTTTGTAATGATCTATTCGTTGAGACTGTGTTCTGAGGACAGTTTCACAAACTTAGTGATTTCTAATTCTTCCAGAAGTGAGAGTTTTTTTCCTTTGGGGGCGATGTGAAGAACTTGCAATTTGTGGAGGGGGGGGGGGTGAATGTGTTTGCTTCTTTTGAGATGCTCGGAAAAGGCCGAATTATTTTTGACAGCGCCTTTCTTAGTTAAAAGATGTTCTTGGAACCTAGTTTTGAAGGCTCGTCCTGTTTGGCCAATGTATGTATGATAAGGGGCACTGCAAACATTGTATTTTGTAGACGCCTGACTGGCTAAAAGGGTCTTTAACAGGCCCTTCACTGTGGTGAAAGCGATACTGGATCTTGTCATTGATCGTGAAGGCTACTTTTATGTGGGTGGTTTTAAGAAGTTCGGCGTGTCTGTAAGAGAGATTTCCTATGAACGGTAAGGAGACATAGATGGATTCGTCTGGCGTATTGATCCGTAGTTATCCTATTATTATCACCGGATAGTTTCCTTAATCTCGTCGTGATTACCACAGATACAATCTGTTAGATCAAAGAAAACATATCGTGACGTGTCGCAGTTTTCAACAATGGAGTGATCTCTACAGCGACTCACGCCGTTGCTTAGCAGCAGTTCGAGACGGGGCGACTAGAGGACAACAACGTATCTTTCGAGAGTCAGCGAGACTGTAAGAAAACCGCGAAATGCAGTAAGAACACGAAGCAACGGTAACAGTCGCAAAGTAAGCGTACAAACTACTTAAACTATCTTATTTTAAGGACAAAATACACACACACCCATACTCGAGGAAGGACTCGAACCTCCGACGGCGAGCAACCGCCCTCTCCGCAGCAAGCGACATAGAGCGCTCGGCCACTCACCTCGGCAGTTAAGTACCAGTGACCTTTTTCATTTACTTTTCTGTTATGCAATTTTAATTCTCAAGTTCGCTGCTTGTTTTTTATATTTACTACACCCACTCTTGCATATTTTTTAAAATTCGTGTAGTTTGATAGCTGTCTATTTGCGCCTCCTTTACCACGACATTTATTTGCTTTGTTTTTCGTTTAAGTAGTATCAGCACTAGTTGATTCAGTTTGGACAAAAGTAATGTACCAATGAGATGTTTCCATTTACTTCTCTGCTCTGCAGTTTTAATTCTTACGTTCGTTACTTCTTTTTGTATTTACTAGGCAAACTCTCTTGTGCTTTGATAGTTGTGTACTTGCGGCCCCTTTATTGCGACAGTCGCTTTAGTTAGTCTCATGTATTTATTAGCTCAGCTCTTTTCCTTCTGCGTTTTAGTCTTACTTCTGGGCGCAGTTCTCGCGTTTACGTTGTTTACCTACTGTAGAGTCCTATATCGCGTCTTTTATAGTCGTCTGTTTTTCTGGGTGTTGTGGTGATGGATAGGGACTGTGGCTGCTGTGTACGGATGCGACTTGAGTTGATGACACTTCGATAAGTAATGAAAAGTGTGAAGTTATCCATACGAGCGATAAATCAGTCAAATCAATCAAATCTACAGGCCGTAAATCATTATATAAATACGCTAACACGAAAATTGTGGTACAGATTACTAATTTATTCGTACAAGAAGGCCAATGAGACTTACATAATTCGAAAGATTGTTGTCGTAGATTTCACGAATATAAATATTGTGTGTGCATTTAGCCATTAAAGAGAAATATTCCTATTTACAGCTTGGATCAAGTTCTACATTCTCCAACAATCAGCTCACTGATTGGCTATTCGCCTCGACCAAATACGCTGTAATGCAGCGCATCTGCAGTATTAAAATAACGTATTAAAATAAGTGAATATCGAAACATGGAGTGCTCCCAACTCACTTTCTTGTGCCGTTCAAATGCTTCATTTTCGCAGTGATTAAGAGTGGTTAAAGGAAATGGATGTTTTCATATGAATGCCGATAGAAAGGATGATGCGGCGGGAGAGGCATCTAGCGGTGCTTGGGTGGAACTACGAAGTCGAGAATGCCGATATAAATGATGATGCACCGGGACAGGCATGTAGCGGTGCACGGGTGGAACTACGAAGTCGACATGTCGTCAGCTCTGGAATTCTGAATATCGCAGTATCGAAATAACAATATTTCTAGGCGTTGTATAAATATACGAACACCGAAATTGTAGTTCCATTTCAAATATTAGGCTAATGAAAGTTATATAATTCGAAAATGTAATTAGAAGTATGTAATTCCGTTTTTATTTGTTGTTATTGTGTCAGGAGTTTTCTTTAACACGTAAAAGATTTCATACCTCCCAGTGCCGGTTAAATTTTACCAAATATCCCAGCGGCCTCATATGATAATGTTGGCAACAGATGCTGAATACTGAGAATCCTGTGAGTCTTCATTTTAGCCAATCGCTTGAATACGCTGACGTTACGAGGGTAATTATGTTTACTGATCAGACGAGGGTACATACAAGAACCTGTCAATCATAAAACAGGAACAGGATTATTTGTTTACTTCATGGTCTGTACGATACACTAATCGAGTCATGCTATGTGGTTCGAACAAATGGGAAAAGATTTTCTATCGTGTTGTTGATGTTGCCAACATAATCACGCGAGGCCGCCGACATGATTCGTAAAATTTTACCCCCAGTGACCATTGTAAACACAATTGGTCGATTTTCGACCACAGGCAATACTAGTTCAACTAAATGCCTAGGAATTACCATTGCAAACAACTTTTGGAGACGACACACAGAAAATATCGTGGAAAAAGCGAACCAAAGGCTACGTTTCATTGGCAGAATACTTAGATGATGCGTATTATGGGACACTCACCAGGGTAACTGACGGAAGACATATAGAAGGTTCAGAGAAGGCAGCTCGTTTCGCATTATTGCGATATAGGGAGAGAGTGTCATAGAAATGATGCATACAATCGGTTACTGTAAAACTTCTGCCAGGCACTTAAATGTTTTTTATTGAGCGCATAATATGTACATGTCACAGGCGTGTACTGTACCAATGAACTGCAGGTATGTTCAGGATAATTTGATTTCCAAAAACAGTCATTCAGGCTATTTATCAGGGTTAGTCTGAGGCGGTTTATGTTTCAGAAGAATGAATTTGATAAATTTTGTAGCTACAAGAAAACCGGAGTACTACACTTTCTATGGCAAGAGATACTGTATTCATGCCTCTGAACAGGTGTGTATGTTACTGTGAAATCTTGAGACACGCGTTTCCATACACGTATCACAAATATTATTAATATTTATAACAGTTTCTAAACCTTATCCAAAAGTACAATCTTTAAAGTGCATTTTTGTCAGAAAAAATTATTTACGTTTTAAGTGATATGTATTTTACAAACGTAATATTATGCGATTTGCAATTTTTTTCAAACCTCTGTGTAACATGGTAGGTCAGCTGTAGTTTTTGTGCCAATGTAATTAGTATACTCAGTCCCAGTTCATTGTGCCCATTCTACTGAATCGGTCGAGGTCGCTGGAATTCCAATCGTTTCACAGGCGACAAGCCATAAGCTTAAGTCAACATAACTTGCCTTCCGGTATTGTTGTTGACGAAAGGTCATTTATGGATACCAGAGAAAGCAGGGACCCTAAGATGGAACCTTGGTGGACCCCATATGTTATTAGTTTCCTATTGAATGCGGCCTAATAGTACAATATACTATTGACAACCTTTATTTCCTGTCAGAGATATAAGTTTTGAACCATTTAAATGAAAATTCTGCCCTGCGTCATGTCGTACGACATGAGTTATTTTAAATGGAGGATGAAGAATATGTCACAGTTTTTTATTTTAAATGTTTCTGAAGCTCTGTGAGATTACCGCCCAATAGAAATATTGGTAATTAATAGCATTTGGTAATTAAACAGTATGAAGTTCATTGCAAACATTGACCATGCCAATGCACCAAATGTTACACAATTTTAATCTTAATAATTATGGTAGCAATGTATGTACGCAGTTGGGTGACAACATTTATAGTTAGGCCATAAGCAGAAATTCTCCACGTTGAGATTTGCTTTGTTCTTGTAGCTGATGGGAGACCAGCGAGCAGGCCGACGTTGGTGGCTCGTTCCAGCTTAGGATTTTCCAGGTTCATTTCCGGTGAGGGGAGAGAGGGACAATGGCGAGTGCCAGGCACAGTGCAGTGCACAGCGTGAAATAAAATATTCTAATACTACTTGCATTTGAAGTAATACGTTGCAGTTAGGAACCTTTAAGGCCCTCATTACAAAATAGCCTGTTGATAAATAAACAATAGATTAGCTGATATAGTCACATCTGGCGTAATATGTTTAATTGACAATGAAAAGTAATAAATTACCCATGAATACAAGACAGTTAAACAACTAGCATGGCAATGTTTGTTTATAAAAATAATATATTAACTATTTATCATTTTATTTTCAATTAATCTTGTGTATTTTATCTTGAAGTATTCAGTTAAATCAGTTATCTGTGATATAATACATTGCACGATTATAATAAATAGTACAAAGGATGTTTATACAATATAAAAAACTAAGAAGAAATTTGTTTAATATGTAGTGTAATTAATTTGATTTTAAGTAAAGTTTTAGAAATGTATTGACTGAGCGCTGTACATTAGCAAGTCAGTTAGAATAGCTCACATGGGGAAGTTGATGATGTAGGGAAAAAACCCGGCAGTTGGGCTTTTGGCACGCGCGCACGTGGGCGGGAAGTGACGAGTCGGGAGCAAGTGGTGTAGCTGGCCGGGCGGCGTCGCTCGGCATTAGTCGGCATGTGTATCTCCAGGTGTAGACTATAGATTTTTGTATGGCAATTGCCAAGTGTGGTTGCTCGTCGTAGACTGCACCAAGTTGTATCGAGTGCTACTGTGTGTTGTGAATATTTAGCTGGTGGAACAAGGTGTGCATCGCACTAAAAGTGACTGTGTTTTGTTAAGGTAACACGTGTCGTCGCATAGGCATGAACATAAACGGTGTTTGAGACAGGCACATGGTGTGAAAACAATTTGCGACAAATATTCATTTTGTCTGGGGGCTCGCGAGCTATAACTTTGATAAATGTGTCGACGTACAGACGTATCAGCCACAGGGTTCTAATATTGTGTAATAAACAACATAAAGTGAACTTTCACGTGTTTTCAAAAATAATAGTTAGTACACCCTTTTCTCTCATGAACTTGACTTTATTATGAATTTGTTTGTTAATCATATGCAGGGAAGGACAGCTGCGAACGTGTGATATCATCCCCTAGAAAACGGGTCAAACAGTAGCAATCACAGTTACAGTGTTTTTGCATGTTTAGGAATTTGGTTCGCAGTTGGTGGTTGTGAGTTTTAAAAATTAATCTTTCCCAATTTTAAACTCTCACTCCGATCTTCACTCTCGCAGCTCCCACATAGGTTAATAAGGTATTTGTCCACTTTCATATCCTTGACTCCGGTAAAGTAATGATCGTGAACGAACTGGGGAGACTGTGAGTTTGTAAGTGAGCTGCTGACACAGCGCTGAGTTATAGGCGTCGATAGGGGCGGACTTCACCCTCTCCGTCCTTTTGCACGGCTTGGCGGGGACTTAATGAACGCCCTCTGTGTTTTGCATTTCAATGATATTATGACGTCCTTTTGATCACAGTAATTTTGCAATTGAAATGCTATACGGTCTTCATCTAATTGGTGGCAGATGGCAATTTGTGCGCTCAATATTTTCTTCGCGTAAGGAGGGTTCCCTGGGCGCACTGTCGAAAATTGGCTGACGTCACCTTTCTAATATTCCGTTGTTCTAAAGATACTCTAGAGAGGTTGACAAAGCTGAAGCATGAATTTAGGGCGATAGTGAAACCTATAGAACTAAACCACAGGCTAACATAGCAGATCAGTTCGAGGAGTGTGCTGATATACACTGTAGAGTTTCGAGGGCATCGATTGTTTCATTTCAGTCAGAAAAGCAGATTTAAAAATTTTGCCAAAATTCGCTGGGAATCAGCGTTCTTCATAACTATGTAATTGTGAACGAGTCAATAGCAGCGTTGTTATCAGTATATTTGAGACTGGCTTCGGCCAATTAATGGGTCATCTTCAAATCCAGTCCGACTTCGCCTGGAAACCCTCAAAGCTAATGGACAGGTCGCACTGTTTCCTAATCTGCTGTGTGGAGTTTCAGCCGAAGCCACAATGGATTTGATGACCCATTAATTGGCCGAAACAGGTCTCAAATGTACTAATAAGACTTTATAGTCTTTGGACCTATTGCGTTATAATTATCCTTTAAAGTCATTACGTAAAATAAATCTCAAACGCTTCTATTTATTTTATTTATTTATACTAAACGCCTATTTCGAAATTACTTCCATCATCAGGTATCAGTAAGTAATATTATAAGTATTCCTTGGAGTTTCGTAAGTAGCCCTCGCCGCAGCGATAAGCGCCGTTGTTGTAATGATTCCCATTCCAGATCCTCTATCATTTCCGTAACGTTGTCTCCCCTGTATCGTCACAATACGAAACGAGCTGTCCTTCTTTGGACTCTTTCGATGTCCTCCGTCAAACCCACCTGATAAGGATCCCACACTTGGCAGCAATACTCCAAAAATGAACGGAGAAGCGTAGTGTATGCAGTTTCTTTTGTAGTTCTGTTGCATATTTTAAAGGTTCTGCCAATAAAACGTATTCTCTGGTTCGCCTTTCCCACGACCTGATCTACATGTTCTTTCCAATTTAAGTCTGAAGTAATAGTAATTCCGAGGTATTTTGTGAAGTTTAAGGCGTTCACTTTTGATTGATTTATCTTGTAAACAAAGTTTAACGGATTTCTTTTTCTACTCATGTGGACGACTTCACATGTCTCATTATTTAGATTCAATTGCCAATTTTTACACCATAGTGATATTTTATTCAGACCCTTCTGCAGTTAGTTTTGATCTTCAGATGATTTTACTAGACGGTAAATGACGGCGTCATCTGCAAACAACCTAAGAGAGCTACTTAGATTTTCCCCTGAATCGTTTATGTAAATAAGGAACAGCAGAGGAACAATAACACTACTCTGTGGAACGCCCGATATCTCCTTTGTTTTAGTCGATGCCTTACCATCGATTACTACGAACTGTGTCCTCTATGACAAGAATTCTCCTATCAAGTCGCAAATTTGGGGCGACATACCATAACCACACAATTTGATTAAAAGCCGTTTGTGAGGTACGACGTCAAAAGCCTTCTAGAAATCAAGAAATACGGAATAGATTTGCGAATCCTTGTCGATAGCACCTATCACTTCGTGTGAGTAAAGAGCTAGTTTTGTTTGGCTTGAACGATATCTTCTAAATCCGTGTTGACCTTGGGTCAATAGATCATTCTGTTCGAGATAATTCATAATATTTGAATACAGGATATGTTCCAAAACCCTGCTGCAAATTGACGTCAATGAAATAGGCCTGTAGTTTGGTGGGTTACTCCTACTGCCTTTCTTGAATATAGGTGTGACTCGTGCAACTTTACAATCTTTTGGTACAGACCCTTCCATGAGAAGCCAGACGCCAGTCGCGGCGCTCGATCACAACACCGGACCACGAAAACAAAAGAAACCAGCATTGAGTGCAGAGCTGCGCACTACTTTGCCCAGAGAGCACTCCTCTGATAGGGAGCGCTGCTGCAGTCGATGCTGCCTTTGAGTGTCCGTACGCCGAACGGGAATTGGCCGCAGTCCTCTATAAAGTCTACGCCCCCCCCCCCTCTCATGAAGACCTCGCTTCTACTACGGACTGCTCCACGACGACGGCGACTAGACGACGACGATGACCTCCGCATGCCAAGGACTTGAGGGGACGCGAGGTAGGAATCTTTGCTGCCACCGCAACTAAGTAGCCTCCTGTAGGAGAGGGACTTGGTTATTGGTTAGGAAAGGACCTGTCGTAGTATTACATTAAAAATTTTCATTCGATAAAAAATTTATTTACGATGCTTATCGCTGACCACAGCTTTCTCTGGCAGCTAATTACGCTCTTCATATATTTTTGATGTTCATCTATTTTTGACGAGCTGCCCAGAACGCGGTTGTGAACTAGGTCTTTCATGTTTCCTACCTCATTGAGAACAGTCGTACGTCACGGACATCTCCTATATTAAATGTAAGTGCGTGTGTGAGAGCGTTTTTCTTATGAAGTATGCGAAACTTAGAAGTAGATGCTCCTGGAGTAGTAAAACAACTTAAGTCACTAAACAAAAATAAACCTTCCGGGTCTGATTGTATACCAACTAGATTCCTCTCAGAGTATGCTGATGCAATAGCTCCGTACTTAGCTATCATTTACAACCGATCACTCAGCGTAAGATCCGTACCCAAAGACTGGAAAGTTGGCCAAGTTACTCCAATATTCAAGAAAGGCAATAGGAGTGATCCCCAAAATTACAGGCCTATCTCATTGACGTCGATTTGCAGTAGGATATTGGAACATATACTTTGTTCGAATATTATGAACTACCTCGAAGAGAACGACCTATTAACCAATAGTCAGCACGGATTCAGAAAGTATCGGTCTTGCGAAACACAGCTTGCCCTTTATTCACATGAAGTGTTAAGTGCCATCGACAAGGGATCTCAAATCCATTCCATATTTCTGGATTTCAGGAAGGCTTTTGACACTGTACTCCACAAGTGGCTTCTTATGAAATTGCGTGCTTATGGAATATCTCCCCAATTGTGCGGTTGGATTCACGATTTCCTATCAGAAAGTACACAGTTCGTTGTAATTGACGGTAAGTCATCGCGTAAAACAGAAGTGATATTTGGCGTTCCACAGGGATGCGTTATAGGTCCCCTACTCTTCCTCGTGTTTATAAACGATTTACGAGACAATATGAATAGCTCCCTTAGACTGTTCGCGGATGATGCTGTCGTTTATCGGTTAGTGAAGTCAACAGAGGATCAAAAGCAACTGCAAAGTGATTTAGACAAAATTTCTACATGGTGCGAAAATTGGCAATTGTCACTAAATAAAGAAAAGTGTGAAGTAATACACATGACCACTAAAAGAAATCCGCTGAACGTCAATTACGCGATAAATCAGTCAAACCTTAAGGTCGTAAATTCTACCAAATACCTAGGAGTTACAATTACGAACAACTTTGACTGGAGAGAACACACAGAAAATATTGTGGGGAAGGCGAACCAAAGGTTACGTTTCATCGGCAGAACGCTTCGAAGATGCACCAGCTCCACCAAAGAGACTGGCTACATCACACTTGTGCGTCATCTCCGGGAGTACTGTTGCCCCTTGTGGGACCCTCACCAGGTGGGATTGACGGAAGATATTGAGAAGGTTCAGAGAAGGGCAGCTCGTTTTGTTCTATCACGTTACCGGGGGGGGGGGGGGGAAGCGTCACGGAAATGTTGCACGAATTGGGGTGGAAATCATTAAAAGAAAGACGTTATTCATTGCGGCGTGATCTGTTTGCGAAGTTTCAATCACCGACTTTTACTTCTGAATGTGAAAATATTTTGCTAGCACCCACCTATTTAGGGAGACATGACCATCCCAATAAAATAAGAGAAATCAGATCGAAAACGGAACGATTTAGGTGTTCTTTCTTCCCGCACGCTATTAGAGAATGGAACGGTAGAGAAAAGTTATGAAAGTGGTTAATAAACCCTCTGCCAGGCACTTGAATGTGATTTGCAGAGTATCTATGTAGATGTATGGTGAAAATATATTTAGTTACGTATAAATCTTTTACTTATTTCAAATGACCCTCCTTTAATAATTCATGAAGTGATTCTATTTTTCCAGCAGCAATATTATGTAATATCATGCTTGGAACCATTGTTGGACTTGTATCTATAATTTACTATAAAATTTTACATGCCATTATATGTAACTTTTATGAACGCGATTTGATAGTAATGCCTGCAAGGAAATCTTCGGAATTAATCGAAATCCGATCGATCTAAACATTCTTTCATCAAAAAAGATAATTTAATATTTTTCTTCACGGTCATTGAGTTAGTACAATACGTTCCAACCCAACCAAGCAACATTTTACACAATGCAGCAAGAGTTTTTACAGCTTCATCTGCTACATCCAGCCAACTTAACATAATCATCATGGTAAGAAAGGTCATCGCGGAATCTGCTAGTTTCTTTGTGTAATATTGTGCTCAGGTGTTGCTTTCATTCCAAATTACTACTGCCGCTAAACTTTAAAGTCAGGTTCCACCTCCTTTTTTGAGTCTTCTGTTTATAAAGTTACCTAAATGTGTGAGATCCACCAAATTATTTTCCTGTAATATTGTAATGTTAGTGAACTTTAATAGCGGGTACGAACAGTAACTACTACTCCAACACCTGATCGGAAGAAAGAAAGCGCAATATTACACTGTGCTTTCCTCAGACGATCATTCATTATTATTGAGTGTATAGTGCAGGACTCTTCAAACTCGGGTGCTTCGCGAACACCGGCCAGCACCGGTAAAAGCAGCGGTGCTGTGCTGCAGCAGTCGGTGGTGTGTAGTGGGACACGAGAGCAAAGCAGGCACAGCGCTGTCAGCGCACAGGTAGCAAGCGGACGCGAGAGTCGTGTTGTTTGTCACTTATTAAAACCCATAATAATGATAATGCCAATTTTTGTTTATAGGGAGAAAACAATTTTATTGCGCTCCTTAATTTATAGTGATTTTCAACATTATTTGTTGATCTTTGGCATCGCAGTGAAGAAAGAGGAAAGGGTTGTACCTTGGGACAATTTTTACACTTTAATTTTTTATACTATATTTTTTTACAAGAAATTTGAAAATTTATCCCATCACAGTGTAGGATTACCGACCATTAGAAATATTGGTAATTAATAGCATTTGTAATTAAACAGTATGAAGTTCACTGCAGACATTGACCATACCAATACAACAAATGTTACATAATTGTAATCTTAATAATTATGGTAGCAATGTATGTACGCAGTTGGGTGACAACATTTATAGTTAGGCCATAGGTAGAAATTCTCCACGTTGAGATTTGCTGTGTGCTTGTAGCTGACGGGAGGCCAGCGAGCAGGCCGACGTTGGTGGCTTGTTCCAGCTTAGGATTTTCCAGGTTCGTTTCCGGTGAGGGGAGAGAGGGACAATGGCGAGTGCCAGGCACAGTGCAGTGCACAGCGTGAAATAAAATATTCTAATACTACTTGCATTTGAAGTAATACGTTGCAGTTAGGAACCTTTAAGGCCCTCATTACAAAATAGCCTGTTGATAAATAAACAATAGATTAGCTGATATAGTCACATCTGGCGCAATATGTTTAATTGACAATGAAAAGTAATAAATAACCAATGACTACAAGACAGTTAAACAACTAGCATGGCAATGTTTATTTATAAAAAATAATATATTAACTATTTCTCATTTTATTTTCAATTAATCTTGTGTATTTTATCTTGAAGTATTCAGTTAAATCACTTATCTGTGATATAAGAAATTGCACGATTGTGATAAATAGTACAAAGGATGTTTATACCAATATAAAAAACTAAGAAGAAATTTGTTTAATGTGTAGTGTAATTATTTTGAATTTAAGTAAAGTTTTAGAAATGTATTGGCTGAGCGCTGTACGTTGGCAAATCGGTTAGAACAGCTCACATGGGGAAGTTGATGACGTAGGGAAAAACCCGGCAGTTGGGCTTTTGGCGCGCGCGTGTAAGGGCAGGAAGTGACGAGTCGGGAGGAAGGGGGGTAGCTGGACGGGCGGCGTCGCTCTGCATCAGTCGGCATGTGTATCTCCAGGTGGAGACTATAGATTTTTGTATGGCAATTGCCAAGTGTGGTTGCTCGTCGTAGACTGCACCAAGTTGTATCGAGTGCCACTGTGTGTTGTGAATATTTAGCCGGTGGAACAAGGTGTGCATCGCACTAAATTAAAGTGACTGTGTTTTGTTAATATAACACGTGTCGTCGCATAGGCATGAACATAAACGGTGTTTGAGACAGGCACATGGTGTGAAAACAATTTGCGACAAATATTCATTTTGTCTGGGGGCTCACGAGCTATAACTTTATTTGATAAATGTGTCAACGTACAGATGTATCAGCCACAGGGTTCTAATATTGTGAAATAAACAACATAAAGTGAACTTTCATGTGTTTACAAAAATAGTAGTTAGTACACCTTTTTCTCTCATGAACTTGACTTTAATATGAATTTGTTTGTTAATCATATGCAGGGAAGGAAAGCTGCGAACGTGTGATATCGTCCCCTAGAAAACGAGTCAAACATTAGCAGTCACAGTTCCAGTGTTTTTGCATGTTTAGGAATTTGGTTTGCAGTTAGTGGTTGTGAGTTTTAAAAATTAAACTTTCCCTAATTTAAACTCTCACCCCGACCTTCACTCTCGCAACAGGCACCAATTTTGGGTAATGTTGAACGAACAGCAGTTTAGGCTAGCTCTAATATTTACACAATTACTCATCAATAAAGATCTTTGTGGCACTTGTCCCAAGGTACAACCTATGGTTTCACCTTGGGACAGTGGTGGTTTTACCTTGGGACACGGTGATGTATTCCAATTTCTTAGTTTTATAAATCGTTTTGGAATCAGGTAGTAAATGTTTGTAAGTCCAAATATAAAAGTTATTTTACCTTAAAACAAGATGTGGTGGGATTGTGTTTTTCTCGACTTCAAAAAGACGTTCGATGCGGTGCCACACTGCAGACTGCTAACGAAGATACGAGCTTATGGAATAGGGTCACAGATTTGTGACTGGCTGGAAGACTTCCTAAGTAATAGAACGCAGTACGTTGTTCTCGACGGCGACTGTTCACCAGAGACGATTGTATCGTCAGGCGTGCCCCAGGGGAGTGTGATAGGACCGCTATTATTTTCTATCTATATAAATGATCTGACGGACAGAGTAAGTTGTAATTTGCGGCTATTTGCTGACGATGCTGTGGTGTATGGGAGGGTGTCGTCTTTAACTGACTGTAAAAGCATACAGGATGACTTCTAGTCATGAAATTTCTAGTTGGTGCGAAGAATGGTAACTAGCTCTCAATGTAGAAAAATGTAAGGTGATGCGCATGAGTAGGAAAAACAATCTTATAATGTTCGAATACAGCATTAGTAGTGAGCTTCTTGATGCTGTCGCATCGTTCAAATATCTAGGTGTAACAATGCAGAGCGATATGCAATGGAACGAACATGTAAGGACAGTTGTAAGTAAGACGGACAGCCGACTTCGGTTTATTGGGAGAATTTTGGGAAGATGTACTTTACCTGTAAAGGAGACCGCGTCTAAAACGCTTGTACGACCACGTCTTGAGTATTGCTCAAGTGTTTGGGACCCGCAGCAAGTCAGTTTAAAGGAAGACATAGAGGCGGTTCAGAGGCGAGCAGCTAGATTTGTTACTGGTAGGTTCGACCAATGCGTGAGAGTCACGGAAATGCTCCGGCAACTCGATTGGGGATCGCTGCAGGAAAGACGACGTTGTTTTCATGAATTTCTGTTGAGGAAATTTAGAGGGCCAGAATTTGAAGCTGAGTGTAGTACGATCTTGCTGCCGCCTACTTACATTTCGCGTAAAGATTACAAAGACAAGAGAAGAGAAATTAGGGCTCGTACGGAGGCATATAGGCATTCTTATTTTCATCGTTCTATTTGGGAGTGGAATAGGAAAGGAAATGCCTAGTAGTGGTGCAGTGTACCCTCTGCCACGTACCTTACGGTGAATTGCGGAGTACGTATGTAGCTGTAGATGAATAAAATATTAAATGAATGAAACCCACGACACACCACTGGACCTGGTAGTTCTTTCACTATATACTGCGATTAACAGTGCTGATGTTCTCAACATTAGGGAACACAAAATGGTCCTTACCTCCTCAAGAATTTCACAGTTACATCTTGTTCTGTGTTTTCTAAAACTACTCCAGCATAGTTCACATGAGATCTGCCACTAATGTCAACTTTTAACAAGTCCCAACTAGCTTTTCCAGACGGTAGGAAGGATGTCAAATCCTCTTCTTCAGATGAAGAATCAAATCAAATGTTCAAATGTTTGTAAAGCTTATGGGACTTAACTACGGGGTCATCAGTCCCTAAACTTACAAACTACTTATGAACTACTTACGAACTAGGACGGCACAAATATCCATGCCCGAGGGGGGATTCGAACCCCCGACCGTAGTGGCTGTGCTGACCGTGACTGGAGCGCCGCAGTCACCTCGGCCACCGCGGCCGGCAAGAATCAAATATGCTACCACCAGAGCTACTCCCAAGCTGGGGAATTTCTTCATGAGAATAACTGTAAGATGAAAACTCCTTTGTCCGTTTAGTGGCTTATTTCTTTGGAAAAAGACTTTCCCTCTTCAATTCTTTATTTTTCTGGTGTATCAGTGACAATCATACACCTTCCAGGTGTCCCAAGGTGCAACCAGAGAATTGTCCCAAGGTAAAACCAACTAGTGAAGCGTCAGATGGGTTGGCGATTGGTAATCAATCCTGCTAATATAGTGTGACTGGTTGAGACGAAGTTACGAAGAAACCTTCTTAGTGAAGATGGTATTGGTGTAGAAAATGAATCATTCGGATTTTACCTGATATCTATTATAGTGTTTCTAATCTATGCTCATATTTCTGCACTATAATATATACCAGAAAACATGTGAATGATTCATCTTCTACACCAAGACCGTATTCAAGAAGAACGGCTGTTCGGAATTTCATCTCAACCAATCGCAATACATTAGCAGGACTGATTACCCATCTGACGCTTCACTACACAAATAACGTCACAAAACGCAACTTCAGAGCCACACTGCACCGTCACTACTGGCGTACCGGCAGGTCAAAGTGCAATGTGGCGTTGCACTCGCAGAGTCCTCTAATGGGCGACTGCAAAGTTTTGCAGATGCGGGAGTATCACTAGTGCAATTAGGGACCTTTAAATTATCTATCATAAGATTTTGGTGTATTTCTGTCTGTTCGAGCCTAAGTACTTTCCTTGTAAGTGCTCGAGTTGGAGATGCCTGGTATAGTGTCTGCTCCAGAAATTGTGTTGTGCGAAAGTGGATTTCATCGGTCACAACAATTGGTATGGGGTGTGACCACCCCTGGCAGCAATACAGGCCTGAGAATGACGGGGCATGCTGTTAAATCTCACGTTGAGGCAGTAACGTCCGTCCTTCCCGCAGAGCTGCTCGCAAGTCAGAGAGGAGTTGGTGGATGTTGACGTGTTGCAACCTGTCTCCCGAGAGTAACCCAAAGACGGCCATGAGTGCAGTGTCCCTCGATACTAGGAAATCATCAAGCACCTGTGGTATACGAGGTCGAGCAATGTCATTCAACTGTACGAAGTCAGCGCCCTCAGCACCAGCAACGGTCAAAAATGAGGTCGAAAGATGTCGCCACGACACCCGACACCGCTTGAACCTTTGCGAATCACCCGTACAACTGTATGAAGTCGTCAACAGAATCGCTGCCCACACTACGCGGTTACCTATTGAAAACAGTGTGTGAGATAGTTTGAATCTGTATTAGATATTATAGTGAAAATGAGGATACCGGAGACTATGCGCAAAATACGATACCACCAACGTGTGTTTGTGACATTGCAGTATTGAGGTGGTGAAAATAATATGTGAATTAATAGACAGTGCTACTGGTGGTGTGAATAGCTAACGTGTATAATTAGAATGACCTGTGGTGAATTAAAGCTCCTGTAATTAGGAATAGCATATGACATTAACCAATAGTCAAAGCGGCTTCAGAAAGTATGCTCTTGCGAAACACAGCTTGCCCTTTATTCTCATGAAGTGTTAAGTGCCATCGACAATGGATCTCAAATCAATTCCATATTTCTGGATTTCCGGAAAGCTTTTGACACTGTACCCCACAAGCGGCTTCTAATGAAATTGCGTGATTATGGAATATCTCCCCAATTGTGCGATTGGATTCATGATTTCCTATCAGAAAGGACACAGTTCATTGTAATTGACGGGAAGTCATCGAGTAAAACAGAAGTGATACTGGCGTTCCACAGGCAAGCGTTATACATCCCCTACTTTTCCTTGTGTTTATGAATGATTTAGGAGACAATCTGAATAGCTCCCTTAGACTGTTCGCGGATGATGCTGTCGTTTATCGGTTAGTGAAGTCAACAGAGGTTCAGAAGCAACTGCAAAACAATTTAGACAAAATTTCTGCATGGTGCGAAAATTGGCAATTGACACCAAATAAAAAAAAAGTGTGAAGTAATAGACATGACCACTAAAAGAAAGCTGCTGAACTTCAATTACGCGATAAATCAGTCAAACCTTAAGGTCGAAAATTGGACCAAATACCTAGGAGTTACAATTACGAACAACTTAGACTGGAGAGAACACACAGGAAATATTGAGGGGAAGGCGAACCAAAGGTTAGGCTTCATTGGCAGAACGCTTCGAAGATGCACCAGCTCCACCAAAGAGACTGCCTACATCCCGCTTGTGCGTCCTCTCCTGGAGTACTGTTGCCCCTTGTGGGACCCTCACCAGGTGGGACTGACGGAAGAGCCGCTCGTTTTGCTTTATCACGTTACGGGTGAGAAAGCGTCACTGAAATGTTGCACGAATTGGGGTGGAATCATTAAAAGAAAGACGTTATTCATTGCGGCGTGATCTGTTTGCGAAGCTTCAATCACCGACTTTTACTTATGAATGTGAAAATATTTGCTAGCACCCACCTACTTAGGGAGACATGACCATCCCAATAAAATAAGAGAAATCAGATCGAAAACGGAACGATTTAGTTGTTCTTTCTTCCCGCGTGCTATTAGAGAATGGAACGACAGAGAAGTTATGAAAGTAGTTAATGAACCCTCTGCCAGGCACTTAAATGTGTTTTGCAGAGTATCTATGTAGACGTAAATGTAGACATAATGTTCTAGATTGTGAACTTGTAACGAATTTTGTCAGTTTAGATGGGATTTTGGACCATGTGTATGTAAGAGTATTAAGGACAATGTTTATTATTACATAAAAACCATTTTGCCAGCACTGAACATTAATTTATGCCGACGTTCACGTAATGTGGTTAAGTGATGAACATTCTAGGAAGTTCGATAGCTTAAACTTCAATATAAGAGACAGTTGTGTTAAATAAACTGTGAATACAGGTTTCTGATGAAGTATTTAGTGTGTTAGGACATATCAAATGTTTTGTGTCCCAACTTCGTCGCCGCTTTTGTGTCCCAGCCTCGTCGTAGGTGTCGGTGGCCGAGCGGAACGAGACCGACACACTGGTGCAGGTACGGAGGGGAGCAGCCAGAAACCATAAACACTCGAGTAAATTAGAAAGAGATATATTGCACAGAATGTAACAATACTTAACTTTTACATAGTACTGCAGAATGTTGATACATAGTTGTTAGAGGCCTGCCTAGTGCCTGTACAATAGCAAAGTCTTCACTGGTGCCTATCTGAGTACGAAGGTCCTAACTCGTTGCTATCTCAGTCCGAAGTCCGAAGTGCCGGTGTTCTTCAGTGGTGGCCACGAGCGGCGTTCCAGCAGAGGGCGCTCGTGGCTGTCGTCGTGAGATCGCCGCGCCGTGCGTGCATGGCGGCGCGCGGCGAAAGTAGGTGGCGCGCACTTTGTACTTGTGCGACACCACACCCCTCCCCCCCAAACCGCCGCGCCGTCGTGGCGTAGGGCTGAGGGCCACGGCGACGGCACTGGGAGGAGGGCCTGAGCGGGGGCGTTACTGGTGGGACGGGCGTCGTAGCTGAGGCCGGGGTCGAGACGCCGTCCGCGCCCCGGCATCCGCCTTGCGATCCTCCAGGGAACCCGCCGAAACCTGGGGAAGGGCGCCCGCCCCCGCCCAGAGGGAGCAGGTCATCTTCTTCTGAGGTGCGTGGCCCAGGCTGGGGGGGCCCGCACGGTCCCGGAGTCCCTCTCGGTGACGCTGTCATCTGCGGCAGCGACAGCGGCGGCGACGACTGCGTCGGATGTACGTCGACGTCCATAGGGATCTCGTAGTCCGGGGACGAACGATGTGGTTGTGCTCCCTGGCGGTGAACTGGGTCTGGAATCAAGAAACCGGAGACAGGATCGCGCGGTCTGTGCAGGCGCAATTGGTTTGCGTGGCGCCGCAGCTCCGACCCTGTGGAAGAACGTACAACATACATATGGCGCCCAAGCACGCGTTGAATGGTGCCCGGCAACCATGTCTTCTTGTTTCCAGCAAACACTCTGTACAGCACCGGCGTAGAAACCTGAAAACGCGTAGCGCCATACGAACCGACTCGGTGCGTGGGAGGCTGCAGCAGGTGAAGGAGAGTGCGGTGACGGCGGCCGTGTAGCAGCTCGGCAGGAGACGGGCCGTCACGTGGCATGCACCGATACGTAGACAGGAAAATTTGAAGAGCTTGCTGCCTGGAGTGCTGACCTTTCATCTTCTCCATGTGAGACTTGAATGTTCGGACGAAACGTTCTGCTTCACCATTGGACTGAGGGTGAAAAGGTGCAGTGGTAATATGCTGAATGCCATTCACACGACAAAACTGTTGAAATTCCGCACTAACAAACTGAGGTCCATTGTCACTGACGATAGTTTCAGGCAAACCTTCGATGCAAAACACTGATGTTAAGGCACTGATTGTACTAGAAGCTGTCGTTGAGTTCATGGCAATCACAAAAGGAAACTTGCTGAAAGCGTCTACAACAATTAACCATCGCGTATTCCAGAAAGGTCCGGCAAAGTCAATGTGTAAACGTTGCCATGGTCCCTTGGGGCGTGGCCAGTCTGAGAAACGCTGTGGAGGAGCCGCCTGATGCTCCGCACAAACTGTACACTGTGATGTCATGCTCTCTATCTGAGCGTCCATACCAACCCAGGTACAATGACGTCTGGCCAGTTGCTTTGTCCTAACAATACCCCAATGTCCTTGATGCAGGAGGCGTAACACTTCTCGTTGCAGGGAACGAGGAACAATCACTCTTGCTTGGTCGTTGTCGGTATGCAACAACAGTACACCCTGACTTAAAGATAATGCATGACGTTGTGCAAAATAACGTCGAACCAGAGGCCGATCAATGTCTTTGGCTCTGGCAGGCCAACCAAAGCGAACAAAACGTGCTACCACACTTAAGTCTGCATCCGCAGCTGTTTCCTGTGCAACCCGACGAGAGTTTAAAGGAAAGTCTGCGACAGCGGAAGCATCTCTGGAGTCTATCTGACAACATGCCACTTCTGAAGAATCAAATGATACATCCTGGCCAACCGGAAGTCGGGAAAGTGTGTCCGCGTTAGCGTGTTTAGTGGTAGGTCGGTACAAAATCTCATACTGATAATTTGACAATATCAAGGACCATCTCTGAAGCTTTTGTGCCGTTCGTGGCGGAATCGGCTTTGTGGGTGAGAACAACGACGTGAGAGGCTTGTGGTCTGTCAACAAATAGAATTTTCTGCCATAGAGATAATGATGAAACTTTGTGACGCCGTAAATGATTGCTAAGGCCTCCTTTTCTATCTGACTGTAATTCTGTTGCGTCGGCGTCAGTAGCTTGGATGCAAAGGCAATAGGACGATCATGACATCCAATACGATGCGACAGAACGACACCCAGACCGTACGACGAGGCGTCAACTGCTAACACTACAGGCTTCTGTGGGTCAAAGGGAATCAAACATGCATCACTGAGTAGTGCAGACTTTAATTTGTCAAAGGCAACCTGACAATCTTTGGACCATACAAAAGGAACATTCTTCCTACGTAAGCGATGCAGTGGAGCTGCAATCTGAGAGGCATTGGGAATAAACCTGAAATAATAGTTAAGCTTTCCCATCACTGCTTGCAATTCCTGCACATTCTTAGGAGGAGGCAAGTCTTTGATTGCTCGAAGATGTGACTGTAACGGATGGATTCCTTGGGCATTAATCACATGGCCTAGGTACTCTATTTCAGTTTGAAAAAACGAACACTTTGCTTTATTACAACGTAGACCTGCTGCAGTCAACACTTTGAAAAGGCACTCCAGGTTTGCTAAATGTTCTTCAACTGTACGTCCGGATACCACAATATCATCTAAGTAGTTCGAGCAACACGGTACAGAAACTGTCAGCTGTTCCAAAAAACGCTGAAAAATAGCGGGAGCTGAAGAACTGCCAAAGGGTAGGCGTTGAAATTGAAAAAGGCCGATGTGAGTATTAATGACGAAAAACTTTTTTGACTCGTCATCAAGTGGAATCTGTAAGTATGCCTCTGCTAAATCAATCTTGGAAAAGAAGCGAGACTGTCCTAATTTGTCCATCAGTTCCTCAGGTCTGGGCAGGGGATAAGTGTCTACAATTGTTTGACTGTTCACTGTTGATTTAAAGTCCGCACAGAGACGAAGTTTTCCTGACGGCTTGGGTATAATTACTATAGGCGAGGCCCACTGACTCGCAGAAACAGGAGAAATCACCCCACTATCTTGCCAACGTTTAAGTTCTTCGGCAACTGTATCACGCAATGCGATAGGCACTGGTCTAGCTTTACGAAATTTTGGAACTGCAGATTCTTTTAAAGTTACATGTGCCACGAAGTCTTTTGCACAACCTAGTTCCGGCGAAAACAAGTCACTATATTTGTCACACAATGCATTGATTTTATCCTGAGGCACTATTGACGAAATTTGAAGCACATCTCTTTGAATTGATAAACCAAACAAGTCGAATGCATCGAGTCCAAAAATGTTCTGCGTAGATTTGGCCTGTAGAACTACAAAAGCAACAGTTTTCGTTACACCTTGAAAAGAGGCAGGCAGGCTACACGTTCCTAGCACGGGAATAGTTTGTCCTGTATATGCTGTTAACACTTGCTGTGACGGCGACAATTTTGGCGAACCCAGAAGTTCATAAGTATCTTTATTTATTAATGTGACAGCGGAACCAGTATCAAGCTGAAATTTCACAGTCTTATTTTCTATAGAGAGAGTAACAAACAGCTTGTGCTTCTGGCGCACGACCGGTGCGCGAATGTGGGCAGCGTCTAATACATATTGTTTTCTGCGCTTGCGCGGGATGCGTGCGGTAGGAAGCGGCGCATACTCGGCACACAGCGGATTAACCACACTGTCACTAGATGACACTACCGCCGGATCGGCGTCCGCGCAATGCGAGGCTACTGCACTAAAATTACTTTGAGTAGCTACACCAATTCTACTGTCACTAGCTACACAGTACTGAGCACTATTGCAAGGAGCAGTTGCAGAAGGCACTATTTTCACTACAGGAATGCACTGTTCATAGTCATTTTGCTTGACCCGAACCCTTTTCCGTTGCACTGTTTTACGTGCTCGTCGGCGCTTGCTACGTGGTGCACTATATAGTTTTGCCATAGGCGCAGAACTACTTTCTTGAAATTGAGATCCAAGGAAAGCAGTGTTCAATTCCACAGCCTGTATAACATCTACAGAATGAACTATTCTCGCACTTTGCGAAGCACCGTTTCGAACGTTACTGTTCTTTGAGTTTTTAATGTGCATACACACAGACTGCACATGTCCCGATTTGCCACATTGATAACAGGTTGCGTTGCGACTAGGGCAATGAGCACGCTTGTGGCGAGACACACACTGAGGGCAAGATTTACGTACATTTTTCTGAAATGAACGTTGGCGTCCGTTATTCAAATGACATTGTCGAACACGACGGGGCGACCTTTGCGTCGCACTTTTACACTGGCTACTGTTCACTGTCTGTTCAGCACGGCCTGTACTATTGTAAGAATCACTAGTGCTACACTGAGAACTACGGCTAGGAAAGCGACCGTTACGGCGCACTGAATTAACACTGTGGCTTTGCATTTCTACATCTGCTAAGTCAAAAGTATCATGCGCTTCTATAAGCTGCAGTACACTGTCTAATGAGGGGTCAGACTGTTTTAGAATTGCTGCTCTAATTCTGGGGTCCTGAATATTCTGCGTAATCGCATCCCTCAACATCACGTCACTATACGAAAGTCCACAAGAGCAAGTAAATTTACATTGGCGGGTTAAGCCCTTCAATTCCGTAATCCACTCTTGGTGTGATTGCTGCGGTAATTTTTTAAGTCTGAAAAATCGGTAGCGTGCAGCTGCTACAAGAACTTTTCTCTCATAATGAGCATTCAGTGCATCTACAATTTGTTCAAAGTCTACATCACGAGGAGATGCGAGAGGGAAAAGTTTTTGCAATAGTACGAAAGTCTGGGGGCCCACAATCGATAAGAAAAGGTTCTTCACTCTCTGACCTGTAATTTGATGAGCCGCGACGAGTTCTTGAAACTGTGCGAAATAGTCGCTCCATTCTTCCTCACGTTCGTTGTACTGGCGGAACGTCGGAAGCGGTGCGGCGGCAGGTGTGGGCTGCTGATGTGACGACTGTTGTTGGTGAGCAGCCTGTGTCGTCAACTGCGACACGGCCTGGAGCAGCTGGGTTATTTGCGCCGTCTGTAACTGAATAATTTCCATTAAGTTTGGGTTCGGGGTAGTGGCCATGCTGACCGATTAGGCGCCGCGTATACAAGTAACTTATAACAAAACACAAATGCAATATGAAAGAGAACTCGCTCTGCAACAAAAAAGTCCACAAAACACGTAACAAAATATGTTCCCCCAAAATTCTTATATTAAGGGTGGGTGGGCGGGAGCAATTTCTGCGTGCTCCGACTGCTGCTGTCTGGCTGCTGCAAGCGGGCTGGTCCAAGGTTCTATCACTCCTCGTCGCCACTTTTGTGTCCCAACTTCGTCGCCGCTTTTGTGTCCCAGCCTCGTCGTAGGTGTCGGTGGCCGAGCGGAACGAGACCGACACACTGGTGCAGGTACGGAGGGGAGCAGCCAGAAACCATAAACACTCGAGTAAATTAGAAAGAGATATATTGCACAGAATGTAACAATACTTAACTTTTACATAGTACTGCAGAATGTTGATACATAGTTGTTAGAGGCCTGCCTAGTGCCTGTACAATAGCAAAGTCTTCACTGGTGCCTATCTGAGTACGAAGGTCCTAACTCGTTGCTATCTCAGTCCGAAGTCCGAAGTGCCGGTGTTCTTCAGTGGTGGCCACGAGCGGCGTTCCAGCAGAGGGCGCTCGTGGCTGTCGTCGTGAGATCGCCGCGCCGTGCGTGCATGGCGGCGCGCGGCGAAAGTAGGTGGCGCGCACTTTGTACTTGTGCGACACCACAAAATGCGTTAGTCGTGTCGATAAAAATAAATAACGAACTTTTGTCAATAATTAGAAAAATGACTTATGTAAATAGCTTCGCGATTAGCCAGAGTTAGAAATACCTGCTAGCCTGTTTTTGTAATGCTCACTGTCTTATGCTTGTGGGAATGATAGTGTAAATCTTCGTTTCGTCAGTAATAGATTCTAGTAAATTTATTTGTTAATATTGTTGTTTTGGACAAACGATATATTTCCCCAAGAAAATGTGTAAGAGATTCATTTCTTTAATTCCAGTTTTGTCAACTTGATTTGCTATGTACGATTCTGAATGTATTTTGTTATGATTCAACAATTTGTGATTGTAACTAAATATATTTAATTGTATGCAACAAAGAGAGCTGCCATTAGAATTGTTAACAAAAGTATATATAGAGCTCATACAATGTTGCGGGGAGGCCAGTGTTTTGAGTTGATGTCTGTGCAATAAAGTCTGTCACAGTGTATTGTTTGTGGTTGGCAAACGTGGAAGCTTCGAGAGACGACATGGCGGCAAGGTGTAATGCAATTTTGTGAAATAAATGTTTCGAAAATGGAAGAACATCACAAGTTTTCATATTGATGAGCTTCTCACACAGAAAGAACCCAGTTTAGTTAAGCAGCGCAAGCAGAACCCCCGCAGTCATCGTTGCAATATAAAAGCTGAGTATTGTTCAAAATGTTCAAATGTTTGTATAGTCTATGGGACTTAACTACGGGGTCATCAGTCCCTAAACGTACAAACTACTTATGAACTACTTACGAACTAGGACGGCACAAATATCTATGCCCGAGGGGGAATTCGAACCCCCGACCGCAGTGGCCATCAGACCGTGACTGGAGCGCCTCAGTTCCCTCGGCCACCGCGGCCGGCGCTGAGTATTGAATTATATATCAAGCGCATCGCCCGATAGTAATAAGAACCATTAAAATATGAAACAGGAAAAAGCTAGCTACGCCAAATTTTATTTTTATATTCGTGCAGTTGGCGTAATTTCAGTTGAAGGTAGCTACCCTTGCTCAGAGCTGAGGCTAAGTGCATGTAAATTGGTTCTAATTAACTGTACACCACACCCAGTCTAGACCCGAATCACTGCTGCGTGAATACAATATTAAATTGCGCAACGGTAAGCATAGAACACACGAAGCCAACGCTCCAAACAACTGGGTGGTAACCACCTTCTGTTTTTATATCTGTGGAGTGAAAAAAATTCTCCCATTGCACTGGGTTCTACTGGTCATTTATCATAGTTAACTCAGTTCTGTGGAGGACGGTTACCGGATTTGAAAAAGGTCACGGGCAGTAATTTCATTTATTATTATCGTTCACAGGAATTAAACAAAGTAAAACAAGAACAAAGGATCGTTATAGGTCTCTTACTTAATTATCAGTGATCACACTATTTTGGAAAAAAGGAGAACACACTCGATGCTTTCTTACCTTTCCTCGTCATACTGAAGCCAGAATTATGAAAGAAAATAGACATCAAATTTATTATACGGTACGGTACGCTGCCGAACGCGCATCAATGCAAGCAGTGGGGGGGGGGGGGGGGGGGGGAACTTATGCAGTCGCTCGTGAAGGGAGCGTAGAATATTCTTGAAACCCTCAGAAAATAATTTACGATTCAGATAATTTGTTAAACAATGGTGTGATGTAGCTGATCACGAAACAAGCCAGTCAGCAAGCACCTCCTGTACTGACTGCTGTGCACTGGCGCACCACGTGGCCACAACAATGACCGTTACGTGCAAATGGCACAAAAACACACAAAATAATATCATTGCTCTCCACAAAGGTACGAATTATTACTAAATCAAGCTTAAGAGCAAGCAGAAGCGACTTCATAATACTTACAAACTACTTATTAACTAACTAATACTAAGGACGGCACAAATATCCATGTCCGAGGGGGGATTCGAACCTCCGACCGTAGTGGCCGTGCAGACCGTGACTGGAGCGCCTCAGTCCCCGCGGCCACCGCTGCCGGCGGGCAGTGGTTCGGAGCCGACCACAACCTAATTTTTTTTTTCCTAAAAGGGTTTCAGATACTTTTATTAATCTTATTATTTAGATTATTATTTTCGTCCAAAATGTTTGCAAAAACCCTTAAAACTACAAATCTAATGTGGGCCGAGTTGGTGGCAGTGTGGTTTAATTTGGGTCAAGTCTAGTATACGATACAACCCGTCGGCTTTGACCAATGACGTCATTAGTCATAGATATTTATGTAATATAAGAAGATGATAATAATTTCTTTGTAGCAGAGATTATCTTATGAAATAGCTTCATATGGTATAATTTAAAAATTATATCGTAAACTAGACTTGACCTCCCCTACTCAAGTCAAGAATACGATACAGTTATCTCATGAAACAGCGTTATATGGTACCATTTAAAAATTGTATCGTAAACTGGACTTGACCTCCCCTACTCAAGTCAAGAATACGATACAGTTCTCTCGTGAAATAGCTCCATATGGTTCCCTTTTAAAATTGTATCGTAATCGAGACTTGACCTCCCCCTGCTCAAGTCAAGAATACGATACAGTTCTCTCATGAAATACTCCATATGGTTCCCTTTTAAAATTGTATCGTAATCTAGACTTGACCTCCCCCTGCTCAAGTCAAGAATACGATACCGTTCTCTTATGAAATAGCTCCTTATGGTTACATTTTAAAAATTGTAGTTTTACTTGTTAATATAATAATAAAAAAAGTTTGTTTCTAGTACGTAACGTTGTAACTTTTATTTTTGTTTCAGGTGCCAGTTTGGATTTTATTAGATAATAAAAACGATTGATTATCATTTGTCAGTAATTTTCCATAATTTAAATATCTTTCATTATTTAAATATCTTTCATTATTTTCTTTAATAAATAAAAATACACGTAATAGATATGATGTGTTTCATTTATTATACTTACCGGTATTTCTTAAAATAGATGATAATTATCTGTGTTGTGTTAATAATCGATAAATTTCTTGATCAACGTCAGATGTTCAAAATGTTATCGTCTCCATATCTTTGCTTGGTATATAACGTCATTGGTCAAAGTAAGGCTCCTATAAACCCGAGCTTAACTATCCGCAATTTTTTTTCCCAAGCTGTAGGAGTTGCCACGTTCCGGAGGAAGCTCACGTGTTACCGCGCGTTTCGTTCAACTCGTTTACACTCGCGAACTTCTCACTGTATCAACGTGAAACTTTCATCAATGTGTTCGTTAAGAACTACACTACTTTTTCATTTTAGTTTTATTTGTGGAAATAATTTATAAATAGCATATACTGATATTTTACGACCATGCACTTTCTGACGACTTTACGGAATTTTCGACATGCGAGGAACTTTTTTTCTGTTGAAGTTAGGTGAACACATTAAGTGGATGAAAAGTTCAAAATACATCAAATTTTCATCCTCTCCAAACATCAACTCTGTGAGAAACGTATAACTTGAGATAATGTTAGTAAAATATAACGCACTGGGATCCGTCCGCCCGTCTAGTAGTAATACGTCTTCCGTATTAGAGCTCCTAATAATTACGCACATGTTGTTAATGCATAACATCCATACTTGAAGATACTTGTACTGACTTCTTTTAACCTATTAAATTTAATAGTTGCAAACTACAAAAGTGCTGTGTCTCTATGTATAAATCAGTTTCAATTTTTCAGTTATATGAAAAGGATATTCTAAATATCTCAATACAGAATGCTTTATTATGTGAGGAAATGAAAACAAGTCAGTTCGTTATCTAGTGAAGAGATCCTTTCAAATATTCTCACATAAAATCGTTAAATTGAAGGAAATGTAACTCCTATTAGGTTTTGGAAATGGAATAGTGGCTCTGAAACACATTGGACAAGAAGCAAAGAAATAAACATTTGTTAGTGACGAAGGAATATCTGCAAATCAAATAATAAATTACTAACTTTACTCTTTTTCATTCTACAACTATATATTTCCTAGAATAACGCGACAGTTAATGAAGTTATACATAGTAACCATGTGGCAAAATACTCCCCTCTTTACATTTTATCATTTATCAAAATATCATTTTGATACCTCTAACCGTGTATGAGATACGCAATGATTCATTCTGGCCTTATCGCCATCGGAAATGAGTGCGCCAAATAAAATAAAGTTTAGCGGAATGAGTGAAAGGTAAAGATGTCCTCCTACGTCGAATATGAAATTCAATCCATTAGGAAAGTTTCATCCCCCGCAACATATGTTGCAACAAGCACCAAACGGTATATCATAGCAGCCTCTATTTTTTACTGCAAACTTTTCCTAACGTAGCGCAATCTCTTATTTCGAAGCCAATATACTATTAACTGTGACTATTAACGAAATGATGAGCATTTCGTCACAATGCTGACATATAAAGATTTAAGTAGTGGAAATATTAAAAGTTTCTACCATTTAGTTTTAGTGAAATCGTTTGTGAAAGATGGCAGGGCATGCGCCTCTACGCTGTTAGTACAGCGCGATTCCAACCGTGTTGGGGAAAACGTGGCGGACGATTCAGCCTGGGTATTTAGGAGCTCTAGGTCAAAGCCGACGTGTTGTATCGTATTCTTGACTATTCCCTTTAATTTTTGGCAGTATGTGGTCATGGAGAAAAGTCTGTCAGCACGTACACACATATATATATATATATATATATATATATATATATATATATATATATATATATATATCTGTGTGTACGTGCAACCACGAGTGGGTGGCAGATATATATATCTGTGTGTACGTGCTGACAGACTTTTCTCCATGACCACATACTGCCACCCACTCGTGGTTGTGGTGGTAGATAGCCCTTGCTCTAACGATGTTAGTAAGGGAGTTTGGTCGCGGTGCGTGGCAGTGGGTGAGTGTGACGAGCAAAAATTCGCAAAATATGCAATAAATACTCTTAGGAAAAGCTATATATTCTGTGACTTATGAACTTTACGGTACGAGTCAAAATCTGATTATTCTTTCAATCGTCAGACAATACGGTCCTTTCAGGCTTTAATAACGACGAGGAATATCAAATACGCAATTTTTAAATAGATCACATGTTTCCGTCAACCACACATTACCGACCGTGAACAGAGACACAAAACAAAGATAAAAATCCAGATAGACTCAAAGATAAAAATACTCGTGGAACATTGATCACTGTCGTGGAAGCGTGGTGGAAACACAGACATTCATTAATGAATGTCTCTTAGGCCATAGATATTGATATGCCTGTGCCAGTAAGCTCACTGGTTTGTGCTAATCAGCCGCGACACTCTCTGCTGTGAAAGGTGTTAAACTTCTCGGCGCATTTTCCTCAATCACATTTCACCGACGATCAACAGAGACAAAGATGAAAATGCAGATAGCCTAACAAATGAATAATAGAGCGCTACACTACAGTCACAGTTTCGTAGAAGTGGATTCAGGGAAACTTTTTTAGATGTAGGTTTCGCTTGAAGTATGGATTGTGTAGCGCAGCAAACAAGCGACAGAGGCGCTGTAGTGCACTAAAGAACTAATAAACACCGCATAAGTAATGGGTAATACAACAAGGAGGCGAACGTCTGCGACAGAATTAAGCAATCTTATGTCTACGAATACCAACAAACATTGAACATAGTGTTACTGATTTCGCTTTGTGTATTAAATACTTAACGCCATTTCTTTGCTTATTTTGGCACGTTTAACTTTATGAAGATACATCGTGTCAGACAATGACTTTTACTTACATTTGACATCTTTATGAAGATACATCGTTTCGGACAATGACTTCTACTTACATTTGTCATCTTGGCTAGGACAATTGAGTCTATTGACAGAGCGATCCAACAAGGATTCTATTTTTTCTGATGGAGGTCCAGAACCCTAAAAAGCCATGATACACACAGATGCTCTTTCAACAACCGTTGCGAAGCACGGGCATATAAGCTAGTATAGCAATATTACATATAAAAATAAAGTTAATGGTGACACCCTCGGATACATGGACACCCGCGCAAATTTTTCTAATTACAAGCGCCGGAGAGTTTGGCCGAGCAGAGAGCAGGGGGCCATTCGAGGTCAGTTGCCGGCCGGGGCCCTGGCGAGTGGTTTCCGGGAGCTGGTCGCGTGCCAGAGGGAATCAGCGTCGCGTCGCTGGACTGGTCGGTCGGTGGGGCTGCGCCTTTGACGTTGGGCCGCGCCCGGGGCGGCGGGGGCGGCAGTTTTTAATGAGTTTCTGTGGCCCCGGGCGGCGGCCGCCCCTCTAAACGTTATGAATTTTAATAAATGCCTGTCTGAATATCATTCCGCGGCGCTCTGGCCCCCTCTAGCCGCCCCCGCCTCCTCTGCTTCCAGCTGTCGGGCTGCCAGCACAACTGCGAGCGCGTCGCGAGCAGGTAGCGCCGCTCCAGGGACGCCATTATTCTGGCGACGGTAGTTCATTTTGCGGCGACCTGTAGTGTACGAGACATCGCGCACACCTGACGACCGTTTGGCGATGCGAGGACTCGCCAGAAACGACACGTGGTTCGCATTCCTTGTTAAATTCTAGTTCCCCCTTCCACGGTTGCTTAACTAGCGTAGGATAGAGAGGTGAAAGTTGACAAAGGTTTTCTTCAATTGTATGTCTACTTCCTCAAAGGTTCTTCCTTGCACTGTGATGCCCAAATCATCAGCATACATTTACATCTACATCTACATAGATACTCTGCAAATCACATTCAAGTGCCTGGCAGAGGGTTCATTAACCACTTTCATAACTTTTCTCTACCGTTCCATTCTCTAATAGCGCGCGGGAAGAAAGAACACCTAAATCGTTCCGTTTTCGATCTGATTTCTCTTATTTTATTGGGATGGTCATGTCCGCCTAAGTAGGTGGGTGCTAGCAAAATATTTTCACATTCAGAACTAAAAGTCGGTGATTGAAACTTCGCAAACAGATCACGCCGCAATGAATAACGTCTTTCTTTTAATGATTTCCACTCCAATTCGTGCAACATTTCCGTGACGCTTCCCCCCCCCCCCCCCCCTAAAGTGATAGAACCAAACGAGCTGCCCTTCGCTGAACCTTCTCAAGGTCTTCCGTCAGTCCCACTTGGTGAGGGTCCCACAAGGGGCAACAGTACTCCAGGAGAGGACGCACAAGTGTGATGTAGCCAGTCTCTTTAGTGGAGCTGGTGCATCTTCGAAGCGTTCTGCCAATGAAACATAACCTCTGATTCGCCTTCCCCACAATATGATCTATGTGTTCTCTCCAGTCTAAGTAGTTCGTAATTGTAACTCCTAGGTATTTGGTAGAATCTAAGACTACTACTGAATTGAAGTTCAGCTGATTTCTTTTAGTACTCATGTCTATTACTTCACACTTTTCTTTATTTAGTGTCAATTGCCAATTTTCGCACCATGTAGAAATTTTCTCTAAATCGCTTTGCAGTTGCTTTTGATCCTCTGTTGACTTCACTAACCGATAAACGACAGCATCATCCGCGAACAATCTAAGGGAGCTATTCAAATTGTCTCCTAAATCATTTATAAACACGAGGAAGAGTAGGGGACCCATAATGCTTCCCTGTGGAACGCAAGATATCACTTCTGTTTTACTCGATGACTTACCGTCGATTACAACGAACTGTGTTCTTTCTGATAGGAAATCGTGAATCCAACCGCACAATTGGGGAGATATTCCATAAGCACGCAATTTCATAAGAAGCCGCTTATAGGGTACAGTGTCAAAAGCCTTCCAATGTCCTTCCAATTTTTACCGAAATCGACGATTGGAAAGTTTAGTTGTACCACCAATGTAGACGCATCATGTAACAAAAGGTGTCTGTGTATACACTCGTAACAAAGTATAATTATTTTATTGTGTGTTATTATCTTTGTACAATTAAAATATATAAATCAACGAGGGGGTTCGAATTCCCCCCCCCCTTCCCCCCCTCGGGCATGGATATTTGTGTCGTCCTTAGTGTTAGCTAGTTCATAAGTAGTTTGTAAGTTTAGGGACTGATGACTCCGTAGTCAAGTCCCATAAGCTATACAAACATTTGAACATTTGAATATAAATCAACGAGCTTAAATTTCGTAGAGTGGCGATAGGTCCGCCGTTTTTGAGGCAAATTGAACTGGCGTCCGCCATGTTATTTGGGGTATCGGCTGACAGCTGGTATGCCACACCACTCGGGAATTTTACCTATTTACAATTCCACGTTTTAAATAAAGATTGACTATTGAATACGGATGTGCATCAAGTTCCGTCAGACCTTTTCGGAGCTGCGAATTGACGAGCCTGCTTGTATATTTCCTAAAAATGCGGTAATGAAATATCACGAACCTGTCAGTATTACTGTTCCAGTTCGAAGTATAACAGTTAGATGCGGTTTTCAATAACAATGAAAGTGCCGCTGTGAAAATATTGGTGTAGATTTTAATGCAAGTACGTGGTCTAAACGAGCTGCGAAACATACAGTGAGTAGTACTTGTTATGACGAACCATGGATCTGCATCTGTTGCATCTTTTATAAAGTCAGGTATACATTTATATTGTGTTTAATAAACCTAATAAGTCTACAAACTTGTAAAATTGCTGTTAAAGGGTTTAGTTGTGAACTTTGGTGGACGAATTTTGCGTACAAAGACGAAATTGAAAACAAAATACTGCATTTAAAAATATGCCTAGATCACCTGCCACAACAGCTTTCCACACCGAAATTACGTATCATTAATAACTTTCGTTGTTGCCACGCTGAAATAAGTACATATTTGTTACAAAGAACACAGACATATACAAGTGAAAAAATTCTGGCTGTCACTACTGCTTCCACACTTTGCACTGGTTGCATGTCAACCATGCTCGATCAAGTATTGTCAACAAAAAATGAAAATACTTTTAGAGAAGGTGTAGACACTCAAAAGTGTGGTTTCGTCAACCACAGGAGCGGCATAAGAAGATATTGATCAAACTATACTAGATAGAAAACTGAGCATTTTTTATGGCGTGTACTTCAAGGGAATTGCGGGATAGGACATCTGAAGCTTCACTCTTGGACCAGCTAAGTGCCATCATTCAGGAATTTCGTATGAATGTAGAAAGACTGAGTTCAAACAAGGTAAAACATTTGATGTCCTTGGACGAAGTACTTGCAGTTTTATCACTTCCATTGTGCATTTAAATGCTGAACACACTTTAGGCCTACTTGATCAGCAAAAATTGTATAGTCATTACACACTGAATACAATATAAACTAAATACAACACTTCAAGCTCAACAACAACATACGATAGACATACTCCACTCAAGTGTACTGACCACCTAAAATTGGCGGCCGAGTTTACAGAAGTTGCCGCAAAGAGCGCTGTAACTCGTGTGTTAGCCACTCTATGAAATTTAAGCTCTCGTTGATATAAATGTATGTAATGTTAAAAGTAATCTTGTTGTAGCTTGTTATAGCTTGTTGTGTCTTGTTGTATCAGGTTGTGTCTTGTCTCTTATCTGCGATGGTCGATTCATAATCGTGACGAGATTGTTTTTGATGAAAATGAAGGAAACATTGTAATGAAGTCTGTAAATGTGTTTGAACATTTTTAAAGTCTTAAAATATATGTATTAAATGAAATAAGTGTACGAACTTTAATTAGTTAGAAATATCCTGATCATTTATATGAAATGGTAAAGGACGCCATTAGCAGTTGTTTCAGCAAGAAGCTAAAGACACAGATTGCACCAACCTCCGCCATTACGTGGCAAATATAGAATTCTTAACTGATAAAGCAAGGATGGGTGGAAAATAAGGTTTAATAAAAAACATAATTTTCTATTTCAGCTCTGCAAAACCAAACTGGACTTATATAAAAATTACGCCAACTTCTATGGTAATGTATGGTAAAACGTGGTATCTTACAAAGATCTATAAATTACGAAGTGCATATGTATTCAGAGTTATTGTTATTATTATTCTGAGTGAGAAGCGAATAATATTTCATTAAATAATTTCCTGATAGCCATATCTTAAAAAGTTAAAGACCGTTTTCATTTAGCTGCACTGAATCCAGACTTTGCGTTTTTACTTCAAGTTGGACATTCAATTAAAGTTTCGATGATATACGTAACTGAGAATAATATTCAGAATTTTAATATAAAGGATAGGTTCCACATTGACTTCAGTTGCAATTGAATATTATTTTTTAGCTTTTTATGTGGGACTACTTTGTAAGAATACTCGCACAAGTTGAAGACCTTCATCTAAAATTTAACCTGAATAATCACGTCCCTGAGAACGTTTATGTTTCATCCATTTACTGAATAATTTAAAATACAAAGGCAATATTTTAAAATATATCCTTATAAACCTGGCCACTTTCAATATATATATATATATATATATATATATAGGGTATTCTTACAATAATGAAAGTATCTCGTATCTGGAAACTGCACGTTAAATGGAATGGGTCTACCCTTGAGCACACAGACTACACTGAAGTGACGCTTGACACGTCCCTCACCTAAAAACACCGTTGCGATAAATCCGGAACAAGGTAACTAAAAGGAAAAACATCCTCAGAAAGCTGACTGGTATAACACTACCTCCATATTTATGTTAGAGATCGCGTAACTTTAACATTTATTTAATAAAAGACAAATTTTGAATAAAAGTACTAGTCTGAAAAAATTAGAAAAAATTCGTTGACACGTTCTGAATGGAATGTGCAGTGGAAAGAAATAATTCTGACTGATAGGTATAGAGTAACGACGAGCTCGACTTTGACGACGTATGCAAGCGCATTCACTTCACAATCGAATCTTACTGAAATAAAATGGAATGACCCCGGAGTAATAAAGGCTAGTATTCCGCGCAGAGACCGTACAGGAATTTTCTAGAACTCTCATTACTATGGACTGTTGCAAGATACAGTGACGAATGACCAAAAGAAAAAAAAAAAAAAAAAAAAAAAAAAAAAAAAAAAAAAAAAAAAAAAAAAAAGTTGCAGTTCGCGCATAAGTACCAACAAAATTATTGGAGGGTCTAGTAGGCACAAACTATATGGAAATGAACTGACTGAAAGATAATATCACGAAAGTTATTTTTGCCTGCACAGAATCCAAATCGCCATAATGGCGCCGCATCACCGCGAGATACAGTTGAATGTCGTCGTTCTCCTTCATGTCGCAAAAAAAAAAAAAAAGAATGTCCACGCCAGGGTTTACTCTCTGGCTTAATGGAGAAAGACGTACTCTGGCGTAAAAATAAATGAATAAATAAATATTTGCCCTCAGAAATCGCTGTATCTTAGCGCTATGCTGGCAAAAGGAGGGGCGCCAAACATACTATATGCTTCGAAACTTCGCCTTAGCACATTGCTTTTCCGCAGCTGAATACGCATGTCTTGCCTGGTCTAGATTGGAGCATCCGAAGAAGATCGTCATAAACCTTACTGAAACTTGTATGCTAGTCACAGGATGCATGAAGCCTACTCCACTGGAAACGCTCTGCCATGCCTCAGTTTTCAGCAGTCCCAAGTTTCGAAGGACAGCTCATGAATATGACGAGAAGTTCAAAAAGATCTTTGACCAGCTTTATCCGTTATACGGCAGATTCTACACATCCAAAAGGCTGAAATCAAGGCATTACTTACTCAACCCTATGAACCACAGACATTGCCGAGGTGGGGTGGCTTGCGTGCCTCAACGATACACATACACAACAATGGAGGGGAGTCTGTGGAGAGGCCAGACAAACGTGTGGTTCCTGAAAAGTGGCAGCAGCCTTTTCAGAAGTTAAGGGGGCAACAGTCTGGATGATTGACTGAGCTGGCCTTGTAACATCAGCTAATGTGGTTTTGCCACACAGATACTGCGAACGGCTGAAAGCAATGGGAAACTACAGTAGTTACTTTTCCCAAGGACATGCAGCTCTACTGTATGAATATATGATGATGACCTCTTCTTCGGTAAAATATTCCGGAGGTAAAATAGTCACCAATTCGGATCTCCGGGTGGGAACTACTCAGGAAGATCTCGTCATCAGGAAAGACAACACTGGCAGTCTATGTATAGGAGCGTGGAATGTTAAATCCCTTAATCGGGTAGGGAAGTTAGAAAAGTTAAAAAGGGTAATGGATAGACTGAAGTTAGATATAGTAGGGATTAGTGAAGTTCGGTGGAAAGAGGAACAGGATTTCTGCTCAGACGAGTACAGTATTATAAATACAAAATCAGTTGGGGATGTTACAGGAGTAGGTCTGATAATGAATAAGAAAATAGGAATCCGGATAAACTACTATGAGTAGCGCAGTGATCGCATTATCATAGTCAAGACAGATACAAAGTCAACACCGATAACAATAGTACAAGTTTATATGCCCACTAGCTCTGCCGATGTTGAGGAGATCGAAGAAACGTATGAGGAGCTAAAGAAAATAATTCAGACAATTAATGGAGAGGAAAACTTAATTGTGATGGGAGACTGGAATTCTGTAGTAGGAATAGAAAGAGAAGGAAAATAGTAGGTGAATAAGGACTAAGCAAAAGGAAAGAAAGAGGACTTCGCCTCGTAGAATTGTATACGGAACATAATTTAATCATAACAAACACCTGGTTTTAGAATCACGAAATAAAATTGTATACGTGGAAGAAATCAGGAGACTGGAAGGTACCAGATAGATTTTCTAACGGTAAGCCATATATTTCGGAACCAGGTTTTTAACTGTAAGACGTACCCAGGAGAAGAAGTAGACACTGACAAATATCTTGTTGATCAAAAACTGTAGGCTGTAACTGAAAAAGCTGCAAAAAGGCATGAAAATAAGGAGATGGGACTTGGATAAATTAAGGGAACCTGAAGTGCTTAAGAACTACAGAGGGAGCTTTAGGCAACAATTGACAGAAACGGGGCGAACTAAAACAGTAGAAGAGGAATGGGTAGCATTGAGAGAGGAAATAGTTAAGGCAGCATAGAACAAAATAGGTGGAAGGCATGACCTACAAAAATCCTTGGATATCACAGGAAATGGTAAATTTAATTGATGAAAGGAGAAAATATGAAAATGCTGTAAATGAAACAGGCAAAATAGATTACAGACGATTAAGAAATGAAATTGACAGGAAGTGCATAATGGCTAAGCAGGAGTGGCTAGAAGTCAAATGCAAGTCTGTAGAAGAATGTCTAAATAGGGGCATAATAGATACCACCTACAGGAAAATAAAAGAAACATTTGGAATCAAGAAAAGTAGCTATATGAATATAAAGAACTCAGATGGAAAACCAGTTCTCAGCAAAGAAGTGAAAGGTGGAAAGAGTAAATAGAGGCACTTTACAAAGGAAATGAACGTAGAGACAATATCGTAAGAAAGGAAGAGGAATTAGATGAAGATGACGAAACAAGGCCCTCTGAACTACTGAAGTCTCTGGGAAAGCCAGCCATGACAAAACTATTTGAACTGGTGTGTAGGGTGAGGCAATACTCACGTCTTATCTTAGAAGATAGATTAAGGAAAGGCAAACCTACATTTTTAGCTTTTGTAGATTTGGAGAAAGCTTATGACAACGTTGACTGGAATACACTCTCTCAAATTCTGAAATCAGCAGGGGTAAAATACAGGGTAAGGAGAGTTATTTACAACTTGTACAAAAGCCAGACCGCAGTTATTAGACTCGAAGGGCATGAAAGGGAAGCATTAGTTGGGAAGGGAGTAAGACAGGGTTGTAGCCTTTCTCCGGTGCTATTCAATTTGTACATCGAGGAGGCGGTGAAGGAAAGCAAGGAAAAATTTGGAATAGGTATTAAAGTTAAGGGGAAGAAATAAAAACATTGCGTTTTGCTGGTGACATTGTAATTCTGTCAGAGACAGCAAATGACCTGGAAGAGCAGTTGAATGGAATGGACAGTGTGTTGAAGAGAGCGTATAAAATGAACATTAACAAGAGCAAAACAAAAATAATGGAATGCGGTCTTAGAAAATCAGGTGCTGCTGAAGGAATTAGATTAGGTAACGAAACAATGAAGGTGGTAGATGAGTTTTGTTTCTTGGGTAGTAAAATAACATGCGATGGTCGCAGTACAGAGGATATAAAATGCAGAATAGCAATGGAAAGAAAAGCATTTTTGGAAAAGAGAAATTTGGTAACATCGAATATTAATTTACGTGTAAGGAAGTCTTTTCTGAAGGCATTTGTGTGGACCATAAGTAGTGCGGACAGGAAGAGGATAGAGGCTCTTGAAATGTGGTGCTACAGAAGAATGCTGAAGATTAGGTGGGTAGATCGCATAACTAACGATGAGATACTGAACAGCCTTGGTGAGAAAAGGAATTTTTGGCATACCCTGACTAAAGGAAAGGATCGCTTGGTAGTACACATTCTAAGACATCGAAGAATCGTAAATTTAGCATTGGATGGAAGTGTGTGGGGTAAAAATCGCAGAGGAAGACCAAGAGACTCGTATAGTAATCAGATTCAAGTGGATGTGGGTTGTCGGTCTTATGAGGAGATGGAAAGGCTTGCTCAGGATAGAGTGGGGTAGAGAGCTGTATCAAACCAGTCTCCGGACTAAAGACCACAACAACTTCATCGGTCTTGTCCTTTTGTAAATACCACATGTATGCCATGACCTCCAGTTATATTTAAGTGCAAAACCAAAACACCTGAAGGAGCAATCGAGAATTTTAATTCTGACCTATGTGCACTATCAAAGTGGGCACAGAATATAGAATTAAAGCTCAATCCAAGTAAAACACAAGCGATTCTGTTAGGTCATCCTAGACTCATTAACCACAAATACCGCGAATCTCAAGCATCATTAATATTAAATGACATACCTATCTATTTTTCACCCTCGGCAAAAAGTCTGGGAGTGATAATAGACGACAAATTAAATTGGGCTGAGCACACAGCCGCCGTGTGTAGGAAGGCATCAGCATCTCTTCATGCCCTACAGAGATATAAGAAGTTTTTTCCTCTCGATTTTAAAAAGAAACTTATACAAACACTTGTAATTCCAATTATTCATTACAGTGATGTTATCTTGCAAGGTCTTTCTTGGGAAAGCTCACGACGTCTGGAACTAATCATTAATGCCTGCGTTCGATATATATGTAACATCCGTCTCTTCGATCACATTTCACCATCTTATAAGCAACTATCCTGGCTCCGTGCTGACAAGCGCAGAGATTTTCATACACTCTGTTTCCTCTACTCTCTTATCAACGTACACTGTCCCTCATATCTTTCCTCGACCTTAACACTCTTATCTGATCAACACAACAGAACTAGTCGTTCCAGTCAGAGCAAAACCCTTTCTGTCCCTATCCATCACTCAGCTGGTTTCTCAAAATCCTTTTCAGTAGCAGGAACCAGGCTCTAGAACAATCTACCTCAATATATCAGAGAACTGAATAACACTGCCAGTTTCAAACGACAGTTAATGGATTATCTACTAAAGCAATAATTTCGCCAGTCTTTATTACCCTGCGGTCCAGGTACATCACATCCATTCCTCCTCCCAGATATTCTCCGACTGCCATTGCTCTCGCCAGGTACAGCTTTCTTAACTTCCTTGTGTCAGAATTCGCCATGCCTTAACCAGTCTCGATATATTCAAAAGTAAATCTTGTATCTGCTAATATCAATGTTGTTACTTCTATTATTACACCACCAGCAGCAGAAGGTGTCTCAGTGGTACTGATAGTATTAATCCTATTTAGAGTTAAGTTAATACCTTTTATTTACATCAATTTACATGTAATCAACCTGTATAAATTATGTTATTAACTGTTTATCTGTAAAAATTATTATAATATTATAGGTAGCTCACATGTAAAGAAATACTGTATGTGTAAAATCCTGGTCAGATGTAAGAGAGGGCCTGATGGCCCTAATCTGATCAGGTTAAATAAACAAATAAATAAATAAATAAAATAAAACTTCCTCAACTACATCTCAGATGAACCGCATGTTGACTACCCCATTTCAGAATGTCCACCAAGCGACGTTGAATTAAAATATACGTCATGGAAAATGCTAAACCGTATAAGAACTCGTGTGGCTCGAAAATGCTAAACCGTTTAAGAACTGGTGTAATTCCTGTAAAAACAAATGTAGTAAAATGGGGTCTCTTAGAACCTGACGACACTTAGTGAGAGTACGGTGAGATAAAAAGACAGGGAACATACTCTAATATGCCCTCGATGACCCTTGGCAAAGCAAGCCAGAAGCCAAGTATTGCGCCGAAACATTGACAGCTCCGGGCACGAAGAAGTGACAGTGAGAGAGGTGAAAGTCGTCGGAGTGTCGTTCATTTGAAACACTTGCACCAGGTCACATCACCACACACAACTGCCCGAAGTATAATTTATTTCACCTTCTTAGTTTTCCAAGTTCACTCAAGATTTATTCTTGAAAGAGTGCACTTGGAGACATAAAATGATTACGTTTACAGATCAATAGCTCAAGCGGTACTGATGGACCACGTGTCGAGACATTCTGAATCACCCGTATTAGTACACTATGTAGCCTCCATGGATACCAATGCAGGTGCTATTTCTGGTATCTATTCCATCGTACAGTTGGGGAATACTTTTTCGGGATACATTACCCCACGCCTCCTCGAGTTGTTCGCATATATCTGCAAGAGTTGTGGATTAACGAGTCGCATAAGTCAGTTGTCGTCCTATCATGTCTCATAAGCAGACCCGCACGCAAATGGGAGGGGGGGGGGGTGGGTGGGGGGGGGGGGCACAAAGGTTCCGGGCCTCCCTCGAAATGTTTGGACTCAACCTAGATACAATGTAATTTTTCTAATAAAATTTGGTTCCTTCGTAATATTCGTAATAATAGTAATTCTTAGCAATAATAATTGCGAGAAGAATTTGACAGAGCGCTGAAGGACTTGAGTCGAAACAAGGCCCGTGGAGCAGATGATATTCCGTCTGAACTGCTGATTTCGTTAGGAGAGCCAGTCATGAAAAAAATGTACCACCTAGTATGCAAGATGAATGAGACGGGAGAAATACCCTCCGACTTCAAAAAGAATATTGTAATTCCAATTCTAAAGAAAGCAAGTGCAGACAAATGTGAAAATTGCAGAACTATCAGTTTAATAAGTCATGGTTGCAAAATACTAACACGAATTATTTACAGACGAATGAAAAAACTTGTGGAATCCAACCTCGGGGAAGATCAGTTTAGATTTAGGAGAAATGTAGGAACACGGGAGGCAATGCTCACATTACGACGTATCTTAGCAGATAGGATAAGGAAAGGGAAACCTACGTTTTTATCGTTTGTCAATTTGGAGAAAGCTTTTGACAATGTCGACTGGAATACACTCTTCCAAATTCTGAAGGTATCAGGGGTAAAATATAGGGAGCGAAGAGTTATATTCCACCTATACAAAAACCAGACAGTGTTTATTAGAGTCGAAGGACAAGAAAGGGACGCAGAGGTCGGGAAGGGAGTTAGACAGGCTGTAGCCTTTCCCCGATGTTGTTCAGGCAGTACATTGAGCAGGCAGTGAAGGAATGGAAGGAGAAATTTGGAGAGGGCATTAAAGTGCAGGGAGGAGAAATAAAAACACTGCGGTTTGCTGATGACATAGTAATTCTATCAGAGACCACAAAAGATCCGGAAGAGCAATTGAATGGCAAGGACAGTGTCTTGAAAGGAAGATATAAGTTGAACATTAACAAGAGTAAAACTAGGGTAATGGAATGCAATGTCAGAAAATCAGGCGATGCTGAAGGAATTAGGTAATGGGACAGTAAAAGTAGTAGATGAATTTTTTTATTTGGGTAGTAAGATTACTTCTGATGGCCGAAGTAAAGAAGACATAAAATGCAGAATGGTTATGGGAAGAAAAACGTTTCTAAAGAAGCGAAACTTGTTAACATCCAATATTAATTTAAATGTTATGAAGTCGTTTCTCAAAGCATTTGGAGTGTAGCATTGTATGGGAGTGAAACGTGGACGATAAGGAGTTCAGATAAAAAGATGATAGAAGCTTTTGAAATGTGGTGCTACAGACGAATGATGAAAATTAGATGGGTAGATCACGTAACTAACGAGGAGGTGCTTAACCGAATCGGGGAGAAAAGGAGTTTCTGGCATATCCTGACTAAGAGAAGGGATAGATTGGTTGGACGCATTCTGAGACATCAAGGAATTGTCAACTTAGCATTAGAAGGAAGCGTGTGGGGTAAAATTCGTAGAGGGAGACCGAGGGACGAATATAGTATGTAGATTCAAAAGGATGTAGATTGCCGAACGTATTTTCAGATGAAGAAACTTGCACAGGACAGGGTAGCGTGGAGAGCTGCATTAAACCAGTTTACGGACTGAAGACCACAACAACAACAATAATTGTTAATAATATTTATCCTTAATTGTGATTAAATATCAAGTGTAGAAGTGAAAAACAGCAGATCAAGATTTAGGTAACTGTTATGAAGCTTCAACTCTTTTAATGCACAGTGGATGGTGACCAGTTTAATGTCATTTCTAGATCTGTTTTTCTATTAAGATTTCCATGCTGTTGTACATAGATCAACCAAGGATAGCTTTGAACTAATTAGCTTACTCTCGGTGCCATGTTTAACCACAAAAGCAAAGATTTAGGTACAATACGACTGTATCTGGGCTATTTTACAAGAGAAAAGGATAGTCTCAAGGTTAGTATCTTTCTTCGTAAACTTCTGAAAGTAAGTAGATACTTTTCACGTAGAAAAACATAGACTGAACAATATTAGCAGAATGGGTGAGGGAGACAAGCATATTCAGGCCCACTTTAAGGGTTTCAGAAGAACCGCGTCTGCCTGTGGAGGTAACTGAGAATGATCTGAGAGCAAGACTGAGAATGATCTGAGAGCAAGACTGAGGGGGGGGGGGGGCAACATTGAGGGGGCCCAAAGTTGACGGTTATCCGAGACTGATCGCTGCCAATATTTGACTTTATATAAAGTACAGTCTGGTTGAAGGCTGAAATAAATTTTTTTATAAAATCTCTGCCTTCACAGTAATCTTGCTACCGAAAGGATCATAACTGTTGATTTTACATTTTCTTAAACGGGGCAGTTTTGACGATTAAAGCGGCAATCATTCTACAAGTAAGCTAGCGACCATACAGATTCGCATTTCTCTCCTACAACGCTATACTAAGTGCGGTGTATGACTCGAAATAGACAGGTAAAATTCGGTGACATCTGTCAGCAGTTGAAATATCTGTAGCAAGTGGTTTTCTCTCAACCTAAAATATTTTTTTATAATTATAAAATCGGAACAGGCTCGTTTGCTGTTAATTTTGGGACTTCATAACATTATATTACAAGTTATGTGTCCTGACATTTTTTTCAAGGATTATTTGGCAGACGATATTGCAACAATGGAGTTATACTGCATAACATAATGTGAGAGATAGGGCACTTTTGTCAAATGTACAGATACAAATAAAATCACTCCACAGATGGTTTGGTATATTGTAATGTAAGAAACACGTAATAAATTGTTAAATTCCACGATTATATTTTGTGATGTTAGGTTCTATTTTTACGATTCTATTTTGTGTTGCTTTTAGGTACAGGTTCATTCATTTTAAGCGCATTTCCTATGTTTCTATTAAATGTATCTTTGTATTAGTGTAGGTCTCTATTTCCTATACAGCATTTTGTTGATATTTTAATGCACACATTTAACGTGGCTAAAACAACTACCAACACAGGCACCAATTTCATTTTCCGATTAAAAAAATAAAAATGGTAAAAGAAGATATTATGTGACCTATGTTAACCATTATTCTTCAACTCGACTTAACACATTACACTCGATAAAAATAAATGAATTAAATGATAAACAGAATGGAAAGCGCTCTAAATGTCACATGACGTGGTTAGTTTGCTTTCTCGAGCTGTGCTATTGTTATTTTGCTGCGTTTGATTCCGTTCGCCATGTAAGACATACAATCGGCGCCAATAAAAATGTGCAGATATACTTGAGCCCCCTAATCTGCAGACACACGTACTGAATACAGCGCAAATAAACTTCGTTTCCACTAATAAAATTAGTTGCCTAATGTTTTCCGCAAATTCCTTGATAATCTCTATGATCGTTTCATACATGTGATTCAGCTGTCCACTATTATTGCTAGAAGGTCAGGAAACTGTTGTTGAATTCTGCGACCGTTATTACACTGCCCAAGTAACAAAACTCATCTACTACCATTGTTGTTTCGTTGACTAATCTAATTCCTTCTGCATCTCCTAATTTTCTTAGAGTGTATTCCATTACCCTTGTTTTGCTCTTGTTAATGATCATCTTATACGCTCCTTTACACATACTGACCATTCCGTTCAATTGCTCTTCCAAGTCCTTTGCTGTCTCTGACAGATTTACGATGTTATCGGGAAAACGTAATGTTTCTATTTATTCATTCTAAACTATAATTCCTTCTTCAAATGTCTCCTTGCTTTCCTTCACAGCTTGCCCAATGTACACTACTGGTCATTAAATTTGCTACATCAAGAACAAATACAGATGATAAACGGGTATTCACTGGACAAATATATTATACTAGAACTGACAAGAGATTACATTTTCACGCAATTTGGGTGCATAGATACTGAGAAATCAGTACCCAGAACAACGACCTCTGGCCGTAATAACGGACTTGATACGCCTGGGCATTGAGTCAAACAGAGCTTGGATGGCGTGTACAGGTACATATGCCCATGCAGCATCAACCGATACCACAGTTCATCAAGAGTAGTGACTTGCGTATTGTGACGAGCCAGTTGCTCGGCCACCATTGACCAGACGCTTTCAATTGGTGACAGATCTGGAGAATGTGCTGGCCAGGGCAGCAGTCGAACGTTTTCGGTATCCAGAAAGGCCCGTACAGGACCTGAAACATGCGGTCGTGCATTATCCTGCTGAAATGTAGGGTTTTGCAGGGATCGAATGGAGGGTAGAGCCACGGATCGTAACACATCTGAAATGTAACGGCCACTGTTCACTTTGAACAAGAGATGACCGATACGTGTAACCAATGGCATCCCATACCATCACGCCGGGTGATACGCCAGCTTCCAATGTGCGTTCACCGCGATGTCGCTAAACACGGATGCAACCATCATGATACTGTAAACAGAACTTGCATTCATCCGAAAAAATGACGTTTTGCCGTTCGTGCACCCAGATTCATCGTTGCGTGCACCATCGCAGGCACTTCTGTCTGTGATGCAGCGTCAAGGGTAACCGCAGCCATGTGGTCCGAGCTATAGTCCATAGTCTTCGAACTGTTCGTGCAGATGGTTGTTGTCTTACAAACGTCCCCATCTGTTGACTCAGGGATCGAGACGTGGCTGCCCCAAAATGCCAGAATCCTTATGAATCACAGGTAATAATAATCACTTTGCACCAAGAAGGCGAAAGTGTCCGACAAATCGCAATGCAACTGAAGATTTCATTCAGCGGAGTTGTTATAACCATACACCGCCATAGAGAAATGAGCTACTCGCTCAGGAGCATCTAGGAAAATAGGAAAACGCCAGGAAAAGTGTTTGAAATGTGATCATTAGACGTGACAGATTCAAAACTGTCTGTGAATTGAGTTCTGAACTAAACGCAACGAGATACATACCGACGGGTGAGTCAATAGTGAGGCGGCGCCTAGCAGACGACAAATCCAAGCTTATTTAGCAACTAGAAAACCACTGTTGCGCTCTGTTTACGTGGAGGAAAGGCTTCAGTGGGTTAAGACACACCAACATTGGACAGCAGGGGATTGGCAATGAGTCTTATTTACTAATGAATGCAGGTTCGAAATATTTGTAGTTAAACGCCTCCTGTTTGTACGTCGTCTACCCTATGAGCGCTTGACTCTTCAGTGCGTAATTTCAACTATGAAGCATGGAGGAGGTGTGATGCCACGGGGATCCTTTAGAGAAAATAAAGTCGGATATTTGGTGAAAATAGATGGAAACATGAACCAAAAGGAGTTTCATAACATTCCCCAGCGACATTTTAAGGCATCTGATTTGCGTCTGATTGGGAAAGACTTTGTCTTGCAGCAAGAAAACGACCCGAAATATACGTCTCGCTTGTGTCAGAACTATGCGAATACTCTAGAGTTTCGGAAAATATTGAAAAACATGGAATAGTCGGCCCAGTCCCCTGTTTGTTCTATGGGATGACTTGGACAGGTTGATGCGAAAACGGGAATCATGAGTGGGACACAACTCTGAGAGGTCCTGCAACAAGATTTGACCTTATTACAACTTGACCCCTGAAAAAATTGACCCAGTGCATGTTTAGATTGTGTAAGGCTGTGATGGCTGTTTTGAAGAATTGAACATTAAATTGGAGCATCTTCCTGTATATTATTTGACCTTAATAAAAATGTTCTTCGATTTCCGGAAGGCTTTTGACACTGTACCTCACAAGCGTCTTCTAATCAAATTTCGTTCTTATGGAATATCGCCATGATTAGATTTGCGATTTCCTCTCATAAAGGACACAGTAGGTAGTAATTGACTGCTAGTCATCTAGTAAAACAGAAGCGATATCTATGGTTCCCCAGGGAAGTGTTATAGGACCCCTACTGTTCCTAACCTTTATAAACGATTTAGGAGACAATCTGAGCAGATCTCTCAGACCGTTCGCGGATGATGCTGTCGTTTATCGGTTGGTAAAGTCACCAGAAGATCAAAAGGAGCTGCAAAATGATTTTGATAAGAAATCTGCGTGGTGCAAAAATTGGCAATTGACCCTAAACAATGATGATGATGATGATCGTGTGGCATTTATGACTGTTAGACCCCAACTGGGGTCGTGTTCAGCCGGCCTGGTGCAAGTCTCTTTATCTGACGCCACTTCGGCGACTTGCGTGTCAATGATGATGGAATGATGATGAGGACGACACGACACCCAGCCCCCGAGTGGAGAAAATCTCCTACCCGACCGGGAATCGAACCCGGGCCCCCTGCGTGGCAACCAACCACGCTGTCCACTGGACTACGGAGGCGGACACCCTAAACAATGAAAGGAGTGAACTCATCCTTATGAGCACTAACAGAAATCCGTTGGACTTTATCTATATCAGGTCCGGTCAAACGCTGCACACTGTGGGGAAGTGAGGAAGTGCTGCTCAGGTGCGCACATGTGAGGCAGCGAGCAGCAACGACATCTGTTATCTGACACGAGTACATAGAGAATGGCAACGGCTTCACTTTCTGGTTTATGCGGTACAAGCAAGAGAGCATCACAACCAGTATCATTTACCCGTGGCGACCCTTTGGGTAGAAACTTTTATATCCCAGCCTCGTCGTCGCTTTTGTGTCTCGTCCGCTGGTTGTCGTAGGTGTCGGTGGCCGAGTAGAAAGACCGACACAGGAATAAAGGATGCACGCGTGTGCAGGTACGGAGGTGACAAGCCAGTGGGACAGCAGAAACTAGAAACATTAGAGTAAATTAGAACGAGATATATATTTCATGGAGTCTTGGTAATACTTAACTTTTACATAATTCTTGACTGCAGAATGCTGATACATAGTTTATATATAGAGAGAGGCCTGCCTACTGATGAGTCCTAGTGTCTATCCGATAGCCAAGTCTTCACTGGTGCCTATCTGATTCCCAAATGATAACTGGTTCCTATCTCAGTCCCAAGTGAACGATGCAGCAGTCGTGGCCACGAGCGGAGTTGCAGCAGAGGGCGCTCGTGGCTGACGTCGTAAGAACGCTGCGCCGAGCGTGCATGGCGGCGCGCGGCGTAAGTACGTGACGCGCACTTCATACTTGTGCGACACCACACCCCTCCCCCCCAAACCGCCGCTCCGTGGTGGCGTAGGTCTAGGGCCACGGCGACGGCACTGGCAGGAGGGCCTGGGCGGGGGCGTTACTGGTGGGACAGGCGTCGTAGCAGAGGCTGGGATCGAGACGCCGTCCACGCCCCGTTATCCACCTTGCGATCCCCAGGAAAACCCACCAAAACGAGTGGAAGGGCTCACGCTGTCGCCCAGAGGGAGCAGGTCATATTCTTCTGAGGTGCGTGGCCTAGGCGGCGGGGGCACGCACGGTCCCGGAGTTACTCTCGGTGACGCAGTCATCTGCGGCGGCGACGGCGGCGGAGGCGCGTCGATCTCGTAGTCCGAGGACGCTGGACCCGTCGGCGAGCGATGTGGCTGTGCTCCCTGGCGGTGAACTTGGTCTGGAATCAAGAAACCAGAGACAGGATCGCGCGGCCTGTGTAGGCGCAATTGTTTTGCGTGGCGCCGCAGCTCCGACCCTGTGGAAGAACGTACAACATACATATTGCGACCGAGCACACGCTGAATGGTGCCCGGTAACCATATCTTCTTGTTTCCAGCAAACACCCTGTGCAGCACCGGCGTAGAAACGTGAAAACGCGAAGCGCCATACGAACCGACTCGGTGCGTGGGAGGCTGCAGCAGGTGAAGGAGAGTGCGGTGACGGCGGCCGTGGAGCATCTCGGCAGGAGAAGGGCCGTCACGTGGCATGCACCGATACGTAGACAGGAAAATTTGAAGAGCTTGCTGCCTAGAGTGCTGACCTTTCATCTTTTCCATGTGAGACTTGAATGTTCGAACGAAACGTTCTGCTTCACCATTGGACTGAGGGTGAAAAGTTGCGGTGGTGATATGCTGAATGCCATTCACACGACAAAACTGTTGAAATTCCGCACTAACAAACTGAGGTCCATTGTCACTGACGATCGTTTCAGGCAAACCTTCGATGCAAAACACTGATGTTAAGGCACTGATTGTATTAGACGCCGTTGTTGAGTTCATGGCAATCACAAAAGGAAACTTGCTGAAAGCGTCTACAACACTTAACCAGCGCGTATTCCAGAAAGGTCTGGCGAAGTCAATGTGTAAACGTTGCCATGGTCCCTTGGGGCGTGGCCAGTCCGAGAACCTTTGCGGAGGAGGTGCCTGATGCTCCGCACAAACCCTACACTGTGACGTCATACTCTCTATCTGTGCGTCCATACCAACCCAGGTACAATGACGTCTGGCCAGTTGCTTTGTCCTAACAATACCCCAATGTCCTTGATGCAGGAGGCGTAAGACTTCTCGTTGCAGGGAATGAGGAACAATCACTCTTGTTTGGTCGTTGTCGGTATGTAACAACAGAACACCCTGACTTAAAAATAATGCATGACGTTGTGCAAAATAACGTTGAACCAGAGGCCGATCAATATCTTTGGCTCTGGGAGGCCACCCTGAGCGAATAAAACGTGCTACCACACTTAGGTCTGCATCCGCAGCTGTTTCTTGTGCAACCCGACGAGAGTTCAAAGGAATGTCTGCGACAGCGGAAGCATCTCTGGAGTCTATCTGGCAACATGCCATTTCTGAAGAATCAAACGACACATCCTGGCCAACCGGAAGTCGGGAAAGTGTGTTCGCGTTGGCATGTTGAGCGGTAGGTTGGTACAAAATCTCATACTGATAATTTGACAATATCAAGGACCACCTCTGAAGCTTTTGTGCCGTTCGTAGCGGAATTGGCTTTGTGGGTGAGAACAATGACGTGAGAGGCTTCTGGTCTGTCAACAAATAGAATTTTCTGCCATAGAGATAATGATGAAACTTTGTGACGCCGTAAATGATTGCTAAGGCCTCCTTTTCTATCTGACTGTAATTCTGTTGCGTTGGTGTCAGTAGCTTGGATGCAAAGGCAATAGGACGATCGTGAGATCCAATACGATGCGACAATATTGCACCAATATTGCACCCATTTCGATGCAGCAATGCAACAATACCATTCAATGAAAAGGTGGGTACTGTTTACCAGTCACAAGTTTTCTAATGGTTGGTTTTGTTTGCTTAAGGTGCATCTCAGGTCATGTTCCACATTGAGACGGTTTCTGGTCTTACTTTTTATTGTCAGTAACTTTGAGAAGATGAAACTGCAATCAATCAATATCTCAAGTGACGATAATAAACCAGGTTGCAGTAGTTCAAATACAGAAATTGAATTTCAAGAAACTGAATCTTCCAGTTATGATAATACTCTACCTAAGAGTCCAAGACCGGAAATTAAAAAAAATGTTGAATGGTTTAAGGGTAACATGTTAGATTCGTCTTGGCTGTTAACAACCAACGACTTTCTTGCAAAAGTAAAACTGGGAAACAAGCGTTCTGGTGTAAAATGTGAAATTTGCTCTAAACATATTCAAGAAGCACTGAAATTTTCAAAAAATGATACTTTGCCCATCGCTGATGGCGTTCGATGTGACGGAAAAAAGGAATTAGAAAGAATTATTGACCATTTTAGCATCGAAGCTCTCACAGTTGCTGTCAACCTTAATGAAATGGAAGGAAAATGGATGGCAAAATCTGATAAGCACCCTTGGGTAAAAACGCTTAAGTCTTACACTGCAGAGAAAATAACACTACTGATTGTACTAGCATTGGATGTGCCTAATGACAGTCGTACAATGACTCTTTCTGCTCATTCTTTGGCGTCACTATCACTAACAAAGATTCATAGTTACACCCAAATTTCGTCATACGAAAACAATGGTTTGGAGTCCGAGTTTTCTCCTCTCACTCCTACTCCAGCTTTATTGCAGTACAGAAACCCTACAATGTATCGCGAGATGCTTAATGTTGTAGGGGAAGTGATAATGGAAGGTGTGGTCACACAGTTAAAAAAACTCAGAATGTTTTTCCATTCAGGATGATGTCTCCGTAGACAAATACGGAGTTGACAACAAGTTCATTACTTCACGGTTCATTACAGAAAGAAACGAGATGAAATCTATGTTTCTAGGTCAAAGCAAATCGAGTCTGCGAGGGGCAGAAGGTCTTATGGAAATTTTGTTGGAAAATTTGGACCTTGGTGATACAGCAAAAGGTAAGTTGACAGGATTGACTAAATATGGAGAGAGTGCTAATACAGGCAAATCCAGTGGCCTATGGGTTCGAATGAAAGAGTACTTAGGAAGAGACTTACTTTGTATTTGTTGTGTGGCTCATCGATCTGACCTAGCCATGTCAGACTTAGAATCAGCAGTCACTGAAGGTCAGCACTGAAAGACAAATTTAAAAGCCGTGGGAACGTTTTATAGGGCATCAGCTTTACGCTTTAAAGAACTTGAAGAGCTGGTTGAGTTAACCGAGAAAACTGTCTACCGCTTTCCAGCACACTTTGATGTAAGGTTCGTAGAACACCTCAACAATATAGCCAAAGCAGTTTGGAACAACCTTCCATTAATGCAACAACATTGGAGTAATGTTCTTGGAAAGACTGATTCCTCAAAAGTTGAAAAAGCTTCAGCACGTGGGTTTCTACGTTTGTGGGAGACAAGTGGCGAACAACAGCGACTTACCATCTTATGCTAGATCTTCTGAAACGTCTGGAAAAACTGCAAAAAGATTGTCAGAGGTCATTTCTTACAATCCCTGATATCTAAATATCTAAAAAAATATTTGTTGATTCATTACCTTTGATGGAAGAAGACTGTTATCCTGGTGGATATGAAGAAAAGTTGGAAAGAGAAGGTGCAAGAGAACTTGAGAGTGACGAATCAGATACTAAAGATCTTCCTAGAAGACGTCAAGTAAACCGATTTGTTTCAACAAAGCGACACTGGTCTGCAGCGAGAAGAGAGGTTGTAATGAGCTGCAAAGAGTTCATCTTACAACGGCTTTCCGAAGACCAGAAGTAAATCTGCAATAGGATTATAGATTATTAAATTCTAAAAATCCTATTGAGCTTGTGAATGCAGTTCGTGCAGACGTTGGAGGCCTGTTTGGTAGAGATAAAGTATCAGATTTTACTGATGACGTTGTAGGGTTGTTTGCAGCAGAAAAACTCCCTGCTCCGTCTAGTATGACATCATCTACTGGAAAGCTGTACCACTTTCTGAAAGTATCTCAACCTCACTCGATCGTAATAAAGTTGGTGCAGTCGTATATTTCTCTTACGTCGTACAGTGCAGGTCCTGAAAGAGCAGTGTCACTACATACGACTTTAAAATCAAACAAACAGTCTGGTCTGTCACGAGAAGCTCTCAACTCTAGAATGAGCATCGCTCTCAATGGTGTTGGGACAGCCCTTTTCGACCCAAGGCCATCCGAGGTGAAGTTCCTAGAGAAGAAAGAGAGAAGAAGGAAGCTGCCCGATTTTGAACTGTATCAAGACCAAGAGTTTGTAAAAAGTTTTCTGCAAATGACAGTAACCTTTAAATTTGATGTTCTTCAAATCCTTTAGTTAGGGACTTTGTAACTTTTTTTTATCAAAATATTTTGTATACCAAGTAATTTCATTATCCTTTAAAATTTTGTTGTAGGCCTATTTTAAAATATTTCTTGAAAATTGTTTCTTGTGTGCATTAAAACATTTATAAAAATGGCAAAAGAATTGTTTTTACCTACAATCTTACAAGTGAAGGTATAAAATTACTGTTCAATATTCTCTGAAAGAAAACTGTTACACTAGAACTTTACGTTCTTTAAAGACGTTATTAGCACCAGCATCTCATGACTCATTTTCTTCAGAATTAAGTACTTAAACTTGTAATTGTGTTTCTTTCCAGTTGGTGTACAGAATTCTCGAGAGCAAAAATACAAATTGAGGAACCATAACGTAATATGAGCTTTTAATACAAATAATGATTTATTAACTTTTACAGAAAGTGCACAGGAAGGTATTTTAAGTAATCATAGTACTGATATTAGTTTAATTTAATACTATTTTCTTTTAAAAGCCATATCAAATTAAAGTGAACTTATAATGGCTACTGTATTCTATTTAACTACTTAACAAAAAAAGAAAACAAAAACAATTTAAAGATTGTTTAACAAAATTAGGAGACATAAATGATTTCTTCAAAGTCCAAATTTAGTATTGTTCCACAAACATTTTTATTTATCATTAAAACCATATATGAATAAAAATATATTAAGGAAAAATTAAGCGGCTTCGATTTTAATAAAGAAAAAGGCTTCAAAATACGGTTTTAGGGATCAATATTTTGACATTTTTCCGGGGAAGGTCCCCCAGAACCTCCGGATCATCCTTCCAATGTCGCCCAGTGAAAATGCCTTAAAATATGCTCTGCTAACTACTGCACTAAACTTTTGAGTAGCTACATCAAGTCTACTGTCACTAGCTACACAGTACTGGGCACTATTACAAGGAGAAGTTGTAGAAGGCACTAGGTTCACTACAGGATTGCACTGTACATAGTCATTATGCTTGTCCTGAACCCAAATTCCGTTGCACAGTTTTATGCACTCGACGACGTTTGCTACGGGGCTCACTATATAGTTTTGCAGTAGGCGCAGAACGTTCTTGCATTTGAGATTCAAGAGAAGCACTGTTCAAGTTCACAGCATATATGACATTCACAGTATGAACTGTTCTCGCACTCTGCGAAGCACTATTCCTACAGCACCGTTCTTTGAATTTACATTCTGCATGCACACTGACTGTACATGTCCCGATTTGCCACATTCATAACAGATCGCGTTGCGACTAGGGCATTGCGCACTTTTGTGGCGAGATACACACTGGGGGCAAGACTTACGAACATTTCTCTGAAAAGAGCGTTGACGCCACATTAGTTTTTCGAACACAATGGGCGACCTGTGTGTCGCAATTTTACACTGGCTACTGTGCACTGTCTGTTCAGCACGGCCGGTAGAATTGTAAGAATCACTAGGGCTAGACTGAGAACTATGGCTAGGAAAGCGTCCGTTATGGCGCACTGAATTAACACTGTGGCTTTGCATTTCTACATCTGCTAAGTCAAAGGTATCGTGCGCTTCAATAAGCTGCAGTACACTGTCTAAAGAGGGATCAGACTGTTTCAGAATTGCTGCCCTAATTCTGGGGTCCTGAATGTTCTGCTTAATCGCATCTCTCAACATAACGTCACTATAAGAAAGTCCACAAGAGCAAGTAAATTTACATTTGCGGGTTAAGCCCTTCAACTCAAGTAATCCACTGCTGGTGTGACTGCTCGGGTAATTTTTTAAGTCTGAAAAATCGGTACTGAGCCGCTGCTACGAGAACATTTCTTTCATAATGAACATTCACTGCATCTATTATTGCATCAAATTCTAGATCACGGGGAGATGCGTGTGGGAAAAGTTTCTGCAGTAACACGAAGGTTTGAGTTCCCACCATTGCTAAGAACATATACTTAACCGTCTGACCTGTAATTTCATGAGCTGCGCCGAGTTCTTGAAACTGCGCGAAGTAATCGTTCCATTCTTCCTCACGTTCGTCGTACTGGCGGAACGTAGGAAGCGGTGTGGCTGCAGATGTGGGCGGCTGAAGCGACGGCTGGTTTTGTTGTTGGTGAGCCTGTGCTGTCAACTGCGACACCGCTTGGAGTAGTTGCGTGATTTGTGCTGTCTGTAACTGAATAATTTCCATTAAGTTTGGGTTCGGGGCAGTGGCCATGCTGACTGATTAGGCGCTGCGCATACAAGTAACTTATAACAAAACACAAATGCAATATGAAAGAAGACTCTCTGCAGAAACATGCATAAATATCTAGGAATTACAATTACGAATCATTTAAATTGGAAAGAACAAATAGAATATATTGCAGGGAAGGTAAATCAAAGTCTTCGTTTCATTGGCAGAACACTTAGAAGATGCAACCAGGGCCGTCTTAAGCCATGCGGGGGCCCTGGGCACTCAGTGTTTTGGGGCCCTTAAAAAAACCAAATGAAAGTATCAGATTGGTGTACATTTCTTTAGTGACTTAATTGGTTAAAATATTACAAACCAAATACTAATGATTAGTTCCACAAATTAGTCTTTCATTAAAATTGATGATTTCTTTAAAGATTGCTTTAAAAATTTCCAGAATAGAATATGCACAATTTTTGAAGTATTTCTCTTTCTATGCAAATAACTGGCACAAAGATTAGGGGATCCCACAAAAATACATTTTCCTTTGAATGAACTCATCAGAATGTTGTACATTTGTTTAGCGAATTTATTAGTTGTTATGGTTAGAAATCTACCCCCATGAACCACAGACATTGCCGAGGTGGGGTGGCTTGCGTGCCTCAACGATGCAGATAGCCGTACCGTAGGTGCAACCACAGCGGAGGGGTATCTGTGGAGAGGCCAGACAAACGTGTGGTTCCTGAAGAGGGGCAGCAGCCTTTTCAGTAGTTACAGGGGCAACAGTCTGGATGATTGACTGAGCTGGCCTTGTAACATCAGCTAATGTGGCTTTGCCACACGGTTACTGCGAACGGCTGAAAGCAAGGGGAAACTACAGCCGTTACTTTTCCCGAGGACTTGCAGCTCTACTGTATGAACATATGATGATGGCATCCTCTCGGGTAAAATATTCCGGAGGTAAAATAGTCCCCCATTCGGATCTCCGGGCGGGGACTACTCAGGAGGATGTTGTCATCAGGAAAGACAATACTGGCATTCTACGGGTCGGAGCGTGGAATGTTAGATACCTTAATCGAGTAGGAAAATTAGAAAATTTAAAAAGGGAAATGGATAGGTTGAAGTTAGATATAGTGGGGATTAGTGAAGTTCGGTGGCAGGATGAACAGGATTTCTGGTCAGGTGAGTACAGGATTATAAACACAAAATCAGTTGGGGGTATCACAGGAGTAGGACTGATAATGAATAAGAAAATAGGAATGCGGGTAAACTACTATGAGCAGCACAGTGATCGCATTATCATTGTCAAGATAGATACGAAGCCAACACCGACAACAGTAGTACAGGTTTATATGCCAACTAGCTCTGCCGATGATGAGGAGATCGAAGAAATATATGAGGAGCTAAAGGAAATTATTCAGACAGTTAAGGGAGAGGAAAACTTAATTGTGATGGGAGACTGGAATTCAGTAGTAGGAAAAGGAAGAGAAGGAAAAATCGTAGGTGAATATGGACTGGGCATGAGGAATGAAAGAGGGAGTCGCCTGGTAGAATTTTGCCCGGAACATGATTTAATCGTAACAAACACGTGGTTTAAGAATCACAAAAGAAGGTTGTATACGTGGAAGAGCCCAGGAGACACCGGAAGGTATCAGATAGATTTTATAATGGTAAGACATAGATTCCGGAACCAGGTTATAAACTGCAAGACATACCCAGGGGCAGATATAGACTCTGACCATAACTTGTTAGTCATGAAGTGTAGGCTGAAACTGAAAAAACTGCAGAATGGTAGGAAAATTAGGAGATGGGACTTGGATAAATTGAAGGAAAGTGAAGTTCTGGAGAGTTTCAGAGGGAGATTTAGGCAACAATTGACAGAAAGAGGGGGAAATAAAACAGTTGAAGAGGAATGGGTAGCATTGAGAGATGAAATAGTGAAGGCAGCAGAGGACAAAATAGGTAGAAAGGCAAGACCTACAAAAAATCCTTGGATATCACAGGAAATACTAAATTTAATTGATGAAAGGAGAAAATATAAAAATGCAGTAAATGAAACAGGCAAAATGGAGTACAGGCGACTAAAAAATGAGATTGACAGGAATTGCAAAATGGCTAAGCAGGAGTGGCTAGAAGCCAAATGCAAATCCGTAGAAGAATGTATAAGAAGGGGAAAAGTAGATACCGCCTACAGGAAAATAAAAGAGACATTTGGGGACAAGAAAAGCAACTCTACGAATATCAAGAACTCAGATGGGAAACCAGTTCTCAGCAAAGAAGGGAAAGCTGAAAGGTGGAAAGAGTACATAGAGCAGCTCTACAAAGGAAATGAACTTGGAGACGATGTTGTGGGAAGGGAAGAGGAAGTAGATCAAGATGAAATAGGAGATCCTATACTGAGAGATGAATTTGACAGAGCCTTGAAAGACCTAGGGCGGAACAAGGCCCCAGGAATAGATGACATACCCTCAGAGTTATTAAAGTCTCTGGGAGAGCCAGCCATGACAAGACTATTTGAACTGGTGTGTAGGATGTATGAGACAGGCGAAATACCCTCAGACTTTAAGAAAAATATAATAATCCCCATTCCAAAGAAATCAGGCGCAGACAGGTGTGAAAATTACAGAACCATCAGTTTGATAAGTCATGGTTGCAAAATTTTAACACGCATTATCTACAGGAGAATGGAAAAGCTGGTAGAAGCTGACCTTGGGGAAGATCAGTTTGGATTCAGAAGGAACATAGGAACCCGGGAGGCAATACTCACTTTACGTCTTATCTTAGAAGATAGATTAAGGAAAGGCAAACCTACATTTTTAGCTTTTGTAGATTTGGAGAAAGCATTTGACAATGTTGACTGGACTACACTCTTTCAAATTCTGAAGTCAGCAGGGGTAAAATATAGGGAAAGGAGAGTTATTTACAACTTGTACAAAAGCCAGGCCGCAGTTATTAGACTCCAAGGGCATGAAAGGGAAGCATCAGTTGGGAAGGGAGTAAGACAGGGTTGTAGCCTTTCTCCGATGTTATTCAATTTGTACATCGAGCAGGCGGTGAAGAAAAGCAAGGAAAAATTTGGAATAGGGATTAAAGTTCAGGGGGAAGAAATAAAAACATTGCGTTTTGCTGATGACATTGTAATTCTGTCAGAGACAGCAAAGGACCTGGAAGAGCAGTTGAATGGAATGGACAGTGTGTTGAAAGGAGCGTATAAAATGTACATTAACAAGAGCAAAACAAAAGTAATGGAATGCGGCCTTAGAAAATCAGGCGATGCTGGAGAAATTAGATTAGGTAACGAAACAATGAAGGTGGTAGATGAGTTTTGTTACTTGGGTAGTAAAATAACAAGCGATGGTCGTAGTACAGAGGATATAAAATGCAGAATGGCCATGGGAAGAAAAGCATTTTTGAAAAAGAGAAATTTGCTAACATCGAATATTAATTTAAGTGTAAGGAAGTCTTTTCTGAAGGCATTTGTGTGTAGTGTTGCCTTCTACGGGAGTGAAACATGGACGATAAGCAGTGCGGACAGGAAGAGGATTGAGGCTTTTGAAATGTGGTGCTACAGAAGAATGCTGAAGATTAGGTGGGTAGATCGCATAACTAATGAAGAGGTACTGAACAGAATTGGTGAGAAAAGGAATTTTTGGCATACGGGATCGCTTGGTAGGGCACATTCTTAGATATCGGGGAATCGTAAATTTAGCATTGGAGGGAAGTTTGTGGGGTAAAAATCGCAGAGGGAGACCCAGAGACACGTATAGTAAGCAGATTCAAATGGATGTGGGTTGTCGTTCATATGAGGAGATGAAAAGGCATGCTCAGGATAGGGTAGGGTGGAGAGCTGCATCAAACCAGTCTCCGGACTGAAGACCATAATAATAATATAATGGTTAGAAATACACAAATAAAATACTAGTGATTACTGTTTTGCATATCGAACTTAGGCCTACGTTGCTGTTAAATGTTACTTTCCGGATTTCTGAAATCCAAAATCTTCTATTATGTTTTCAAAGTCCAACTGTTGAAGGACGTCACTTTCTATGCACACGATTGACAAATTAGTAAGTCGTACCTGGAGTATAGTCGTTCGTAATTAATTTTTGATTCTCTTTAACTGGGAAAATGAACGCTTTCCTTTGCAATTGGTTAGCATTAGACAAAGAAATATACGAGTAGCAACTTTTACATTCGGAAAGGATTCTTCTATTTTATCTCCTTTTATGAAAGTATGTAAGGATAATATACGTAGCTCTGGAGATTCATTTGGAATGTTTCTCAAATATTGTTTTAAATAAAAACGTTATGTATGAGCTCATCAGCATTAACGTCTGCATGATAAAATTCTGCAAATTCTTTGCACCTGTTTCTCAACAATTCAGAATCGATTTGTTTTAACTGAGAAAGGAAATTAAAGTGTTTGCTAACTTTCTCGTATGCTTCTGAACGTCGCTTGAAATTAGACTCCAATGTGTCAATTAAAGGCAGAAAAATTTCTACACGAAATTTTTCTTTGACACTCAGCTGGACAGTCTCTGACGAATCTTCGGAGAAAGTGATATGCTAGCTGCAAATTTTCGTTCTTTGACCATCACCCTTATAGTCAGCACCCGGATTTTTTCTTTGGCTGAAGATTCATACTGATCGAATCTACTGCGTCCAGAACTGATGAAATCGGAAATTTTGTTGCAACCCCTATTATGACGGTACTACTTTGTAAAGTTACATTTGTATTGTTGATAGCTCTCAAAAGGTCCTACCATATCTCCCTAAAAGAATGGTCTCGAGTTATTTCATTTTCTTGCACAGCTTTATCTCTCGTTTCCACTGGCTACTAATTGACTTTAAAGCTTCAAAAATAACATTTTAGCTATTATGCAAAGCGTTAAGAGCGTCAGCACGAGCGGACTATTCGGTTTCAGAGAGGGACTTCAGAACTTTATTTGCACCTAAACATTCTTTCAAAACATTCCGTCGATTGTTCGAAGCAGAAAAAAAGGTGATAATTTTTTGGACAAACTGGAGGTATGCTACAACTTCAGAAACACATGCAGCCGCCTGAACACTTATTAAATTTAGTGAATGTGTGGCACATAGTACAAAAAATATCAAATTCACATTTGTCTTTTATTCTTGCCTGAAGACCTGAATACTTTCCAGCCATATTTGCTGCTTTATCAGAGCTCTGTTCACGGCAATCTTTTATTGAAATGTCAAAGCTATCCAAAAACTTCATAACATTTTGTATACTTTGAGTCCTATGCTCCTCCATAGGCAAAAATTACAAAAATCTCTTAACAGGCGGGCCATGTTTTACGTACCGAACGATGAAAGTTAACTGGTGAACATGGGACAGATTGGCGAGGAACTGAATAATACTTGGCTGCTTTTAATTCGTCGACAATCGTCGTTAACACTTTCTGTCCCATTACATTAATAAATCCATTGCAAATATCTGCAGACAAATATGACGTGCTTCCTTTGCCACGATTACAATACTTTCGTATATGATCAGCAAGGAAAGGGTCAAATTCGCTTATTAATTCTAAGCATCCCAAATAATTCCCATTGTTTTCAGACCCCAGAAAATCATTTTCTCCATTAAAACCCTAGTCCCCTTGTTCCCAAAAATTTCAGAACTGCAACAATTCCTTTCAATATGCTCCTCCAATAGTTGACCTCAGCATTAAACTGGGAAAGCAATCCAGTATCAACTCGTCCAACAATTTTGCTTCTTGCAACATAATTCATCATAGATTCCCTGTGCTGTAAACTGTTCTCATGCTCCTTTAATAAATTGTTTATATGCTTCCAATCTTTGTATCCCCTGGAAGAACTCAAATTATTGCCGACAGTGTTATTCAATAGACGGCAACAACAACAGTACACAGATTTCATGGATGGTGTATACATAAGCCACTTACTTTCCACACACTCACCATTCGTCAATTTGCGAGTGAAAACAGTCCTTGTTCATTTTCTGTTTTTGTTTCACCACTTACATCAGCAAAATATGTAGTGGTTTCTGAGAAATCGCTATTTTTGTTTTGGAAAACCTCTGGGCCCTTGTGGATCCAAATGTCACGGACTTCTTCCGTTAAAATTTCATCACAGTACTTGCCAGGGTCGTGAGATATGTTTTCTATAACATACTTCTGTCTGGTGAATCAGTGGCTTGAGATGGAAGAATCATGTTGTGATGTGTGTGTGTAGCTGTCTTCATAACTGGAACTGACGAGCTAGAAACATAAATGTTATCCTCTATGTTAACCCTTTCACTCCGGCGCCGTGCGCTGTGGACGAGCGCCAGTCGCGCCCGGCCGTGCCCGCTGTACGGCGCATTTTCCGCACTCCCCACGGCGCTACTCTGTCCTGCTTTCACACTCTCAGTGTTATCGCAATTATTTGACCTTATACTTTATATTTATTAGGGATAATTCAGTTGGAATATAAACAGTTTTCTTCCTTTTTTCAGATAATTCGCGTAATTTTTTCGTTAATTCTAAACGATCCAAGTTTTGGATTCAGCTCTGGTGGGGTGTGGACGTTTTTATTATAAACGCATATTTCGCTTGTTAAATAATATTTATTTACAATTACTTTACGTTACATTTCAGTAGCATTACATTACGATGTATGAGGCGAGGCGGAACTGCTACAGCAGTCCACCGGCTGGGCGGCACAGGCAGCACTCGACTGCTGCAGCAGTCCACCGCCTGTGGCTGTGGAGCACATTCGCTCCCGACTTCTGCAGAAGTTCACCGTAGCGAAAGGGTTAAACATGGGCACCCTTTCTAAGCTTTGAGATTTAGAAATATCTTGAGATGGCGTGGTAGATAAATCACTCTGCCTGTTAGTTTCTTCAACAGTGAAAAATGAAGTAAGTTTAGGTAGTCTGATGATGGTTTCGTTTTGAATTGGAAGTTTTTTTCTTTTTTCGGAATCATTTAAGCATGTTCTTTTTGACATTGTTGAAAGACACTACTGCTAAGTTAACAGAGTGAATCGAGTAAACCGCGTACAGTCAAATGACGCTTCGAAGCACCCTGATAACGAACTATCGCTTCATAAGGTAGAAACTCCAACAATGCCGAATTCCCCAGGACTGGATGGTTGCATTGGCAGATGCGCAGTGCCGTCCTAAGCACCGGGTGAGTCCATTGGTTTCTTCATAGGGGAGGCCGTTGCGCTTTGTTGTCCTAAGCGCCGAGCGAGTCCACTACTTTGTTCTAAGGGGAGGCCGCAGCAGTCTTCTTCAGACCCTTCTAGTTTTCGAAGTTCATGTGTTGCTGCTTCCATATGTTAAACATTTGTATCTGGTTAAATGGGCTCTGCCGGAAGCCAAATTAAAAAAAAAAAAAAAAAAAAAAAAAAAAAAAAAAAAAAAAAAAAAAAAAAAAAAATGATTACCATGTAGAGACGAATGCTGCAAATTTTTAAAGTCAATTGTTTTATCTTTTACTACATGAATGAGGTGCACTCATATAACTGTTACACATCGAGGTAACAAATATATATATATATATATATATATATATATATATATATATATATATATATATATTACCAGGCTCCTAGAAAAGAAACTGACGAAAAACTTGCCGAGAGATTCCGTTGTTGTTGACTTTCGGTGTGGAAAACAGCAATAATACATAAAGAGATAGATGAAATGCTATTTTGGCTAAATGCTAATAATTTTTAATGTGACCAGGAAATCACAATGATATGCCGTGATTCCACGTTTATACGTTTTTGTAGGGAATGCTAAAATAAAAGTACAAGTGAGATTAACGCTAAAATGAAACTTTCAGTATTGCACTCGAAATAGGTTTGTTAGCTGCATGCTTTTGTCGAAAGCAAGTCTCTAGGCATTATTCCACATCTGAAATCTTTTCTTTCTCACCGTTTGCCACGGTTTTCAAAGCATTGGATCTTATGTGTGTTTCAATGGCAAAGATAGTAGTTACGGTAGAGTATGAGATTATGAGGCCCTTTACGTTGCTCACTAGGATTTCTTTTGCAGTATATCCATTACTTTGCATGGAAATAATCATCTTTTTTTATGTTCATTTTCGCGTGATAGAATACTGTACTATAAAATATTGAGTTCACCCGTTACAAAAAGACTCCTAGTTCCCATAGCTGGCTCTACCATCAAATGTCTCTGCTGTGTAAACTGTAGAGATGGGTCGATTACAAACAAACGCGTCCAAAGGAACGGTTCACGAGAGTGACCGGAAGGACCGAGGACTGGTTACACTGTTACAGGGAACGTTCACTTCGGCGGTCCCGGTCGCATGGCCGTTCCCGTTCCTGCTCCAGGGAGGCCGGGCGCCCGTTCCCTTTTTGGTCGAATGTAGCAGCTCCAACTCAGTATCGAGCTTCTGATATTTTTTTTTCTTTTGATCACGGTGAAGCAGCGTGTTCATTGTTATGGAAGGAACAGCGACTTATACCGGTGCTCCATCGACAGTAGGGAATTAACTTTTGTAAAATTTGTAAAACGAAGTTGGTGAGTTTAGAGCCAATGTTACTTGTTTGCAATTCCGACTATTATGAAAACTATACACATTGACAACTGGATAAGAAAGTAACGGTGAACGAGTCGAAAGGAACGGTTTCAAAAAAGAAACGATCATCAGTGAACTAGGTTCCAAAAATGAAGAGTTTGCCCGTCTCTAGTGTACAGCACTGTGCGAGGGTGAAGGTCGGGGTGAGAGTTTAAAATAGGAAAAGATTAAGATTTTAAAACTCACAACCACCAACTGCGAACCAAATTCCTAAACATGCAAAAACACTGCAACTGTGATTGCTACTGTTTGACTCGTTTTCTAGGGGATGATATCACACGTTCACAGCCTTCCTTCCCTGCATATGATTAACAAAAAAATTCATAAAAAGTAAGTTCATGAGAGAAAAGGGCGAACTAACTGCTATTTTTGAAAACACGTGAAAGTTCACTTTATGTTGTTTATTACACCATATTAAAACCCTGTGGCTGATACGTCTGTACGTCGACACATTTATCAAATAAAGTTATAGCTCGTGAGCCCCCAGACAAAATGAATATTTGTCGCAAATTGTTTTCACACCAATTGCCTGTCTCAAACACCGTTTATGTTCATGCCTATGTGACGACACGTGTTACATTAAGAAAACACAGTCACTTTAATTTAGTGCGATGCACACCTTGTTCCACCGGCTAAATATTCACAATACACAGTAGCACTCGATACAACTTGGTGCAGTCTACGACGAGCAACCACACTTGGCAATTGCCATACAAAAATCTATAGTCTACACCTGGAGATACACATGCCGACTAATGCCGAGCGACGCCGCCCGGCCAGCTACACCACTTGCTCCCGACTCGTCACTTCCCGCCCACGTGCGCGCGTGCCAAAAGCCCAACTGCCGGGTTTTTTCCCTACGTCATCAACTTCCCCATGTCAGCTGTTCTAACCGACTTCCAACGTACAGCGCTCAGCCAATACATTTCTAAAACTTTACTTAAAATCAAAATAATTACACTACATATTAAACAAATTTCTTATTATGTTTTTATATCCTTTGCACTATTTATTACAATCGTGCAATTTCTTATATCACAGATAAGTGATTTAACTGAATATTTCAAGATAAAATACACAAGATTAATTGAAAATAAAATGAGAAATAGTTAATATATTACTTTTATAAACAAACATTGCCATGCTAGTTGTGTAACTGTCTTGTATTCATTGGTAACTTATTACTTTTCATTGTCAATTAAACATATTACGCCAGATGTGACTATATCAGCTAATGTATTGTTTATTTGTCAACAGGCTATTTTGTAATGAGGGCCTTAAAGGTTCCTGACTGTATCGTATTACTTCAAATGCCAGTAGTAATAGAATATTTTATTTCACGCTGTGCACTGCACTGTGCCTGGCACTCACCATTGTCCCTCTCTCCCCTCACCGGAAACGAACCTGGAAAATCCTAAGCCGGAACAAGCCACCAACGTCGGCCTGCTCGCTGGCCTCCCGTCAGCTACAAGCACACAGTAAATCTCAACGTGGAGAATTTCTACCTATGGCCTAACTATAAATGTTGTCATCCAACTGCGTACATACATTGCTACCATAATTAATACGATTAAAATTGTGTAACATTTAGTGCATTGGCATGGTCAATGTGTGCAGTGAACTTCATACTGTTTAATTATCAAATGCTATTAATTACCAATATTTCTATTGGGCGGTAATCTCACAACTGTGTGATTGCTGGACTTCCCCTCCATTACACTCTGCGGCGCTCATGCATTCCCACAGCGCGGCCCCACGTGCTGCTGCTGAGAACGTGCATTGCTGTATTTTTGTGGGCAAATTCGATGCCGCCGCTACTGAAGCTGTCTGCGCTGACGTCTCCTACGTAGGCACCTACCCGCTGTACGGCCGGTCAACAGCAGACCCGTGTGGCGTCGTGGGAAGGACGCTATTGGATACAATGTTCCGCCAACTTATATCTGAAGCAGACTGCCACAAGTTCTACTACAACAGTGTCGCCGTGTGTTCTGTACCCTAGGCCCGCAATAATAACTACGATTTTGCATGCAGACAGCAAACCTAGTCACTTGCCATACCATATATGACACGTTTCGAGACAATTTATGGGTCTTTATAATGAATAAGTGCGACAAAAATTCACTTAAAAATGTCATTGCCTAAGAGAAAGGAACGAGTTTCTCGGAGCCCCCATTAGGCTGAGGGCCCTGGGCCTGTGCCCCTATGGTAGAGACGGTAGTGGATGCAACAGTTCCGCTAAAGAAACTGCTTACACTTAACTTGTGCGTTCTATTTTGGAGTATTGCTGCGCATTTTGGGATCCCCACCAGGTGGGACTAACAGACGATTTAGAGAAAGTTCAGAGAAGGGGAGCTCATTTTGTATTATTGTGATATAGGGGAGAGAGAGTCACGGAAATGATGCACGAGCTGGGGTAGAAATCATTAAAAGAATGGCGTTATTCGTTACAAAAAGATGTACATGCAAAATTTCCGTCACCAATTTTCTCTTCTGAACACGAACATATTTTCTTAGCATCCACCTTAATAGGGAGACATGACCATTTTAATAAAATAATAGAAATCAGATCGAACACAGAAAGAAGCAGGTGCCCCTTTTCCCCCGTGCGGCATGAGAAAATGGAACAGTAGAGAAACAACACAAAAGCGGTTCGATGACCCCTCTGCCATGCACTAACATGTTATTAACGGAGTATTAATGTAGATACTGATGTAGATGGAAAACAATGAAATTAAATTTTATAACAAATTTGTTTGGGTGCCCATCTTCCGCAGAAAGCGCCAAAATTCTTCGACTTCGGAAGAAAAGAAATAAAAAAGAAAAAAAGAAAACCGCCTTGTGTTTGCTGCAATTGATTTTATTTCTCCCAGACGCGTTTCATCTTTTACTTCAAAGGCATGTTCAGTGGGATCAACAACAATTTTTTGTGATATGTATTGTTTCCAGATTATAAACAATTCACGTATTTTTTCATAAGGGAAGATATGAAACTCGAAAATACAGAAAGTAAATCATGACTGCTAAACATCTCCAAAATGTATACATATGTGCGAAATTCCTTTAGTTATACAATGACCAGATTGAGGAAACAGCAGAAGATAGCTAAAAAGACAACGAAAATGTAATAAAAAATAAATAAAAATAAAAAAGAGACCAACGTGAACTGTTTATAATTTGGAAATAATATATCTAAAAAAAATCTACTTATAGATCCCACTGAAGATGCGTTTAAAATAAAAAGCGAAACACGTGGGAGGAACAAAATCAATTGTAACAAACACAAGGCGTTTTTTTTCACCTTCTAAACTGACATTTTTATACTATATTTCCTTTCCTTTGTCTATAATTACTGGGTGTTTGGTGAGACACAGACCTTTTAATATCTGTATTTACGTCAATGCTCACAAAATTTCTCGTCGTTTTGACGACCGGTTTCGGTCAGGATGACCATTTTCAAGTCTAGAGCAAATCAGAAACAGAAGGATACATCTAGTATTAGACTACCTTAGAAAAATAAATAATGCATTAACTAACAGTCATCAATACATGTAATACAGCCATATGGCACCATCACAGCATAACTATATCTTCATTAAGGAATGTAACAACAGGTGTGATGTATAATATTTTTAACACGTTTTTTATATTGATGACTGTAATGCCTTATTTATGTTTTATAAGGTACCGTAGTCTATTACTAAATTTGTCCTGTTTCAGATTTGCTGTAGACTTGAAAATGGTCATCACTGACCGAAACCGTTCGCCAAAACGACGAGAAATTTTGTGATCGACGTAAATAAAGAAATTAAAAGTAATTACAAAATGGATCACTGATATAAATTCGCGACCATGTCGCACCTTGGGAAACAGATCTTTGGTCTATGCTGTTTGGTATCACCTAACCTCCAAAACAATGTATCATATGCTACGTCGTGTTTCAGTTGTTTTTACGAAGACACTAGCGTCTGAAGTCGCTGCGTGTCATTGCGTCAGCGTATTCAATCGCTTTTCGTCCATATGCCGAGCGACAACAGATGCCAGCAACTAGCGACCAAATACGCTCCGTGTAATATACCCTTAAATGAAAACAGTGTTACTTTTCAGATAGACCGTGTCATTGTTAACAGGAGTAGAGCAGATCTACGTCGACATACACGCACAGTCTAACTGCAGGGAAGTGCGTTCCCTGCGCCAACACGGCCGGCTGCTAACCCTTCCAGAGGACTGGTCGGAGCAGGAGATGGGCGGTAACTTCCAGTTGGCGGGCTTCTTTAGAGGGTCGTTTCATTAGCGGCTCATCTGCATGCATAGTGACCACAAATCAGCGCTTCTGAGTTCCGTCGCCACGCGGGAGCAAGGGCGACTACGCCGGAGTCTGTGACACTCCCCCGCCCGCCTAACTCAAGTTGCCGCCCACGCGCGCTGTATACACACGGCCGCAGGAGTTGGCCGTCCGTGTACATAGGCGTACTACGCGATAAGAGCACGGCCGAGCACGAGGAAATTGGATTCGGCGGCGGCAAATTGGCGGCCCTGCGCAGGGGTGTGGCGGCGAGCAGTTGGCCGGCCTGCGGCGCCGCCATTACCGCCCCACTTAATTTCCGCGCGGATCGACAGATGACTATCGCGGCCGCTGCATCAGCTACGCCTGCCATTCGTAAAATCTGGGGCCGCCTCTGCCTGTCCCGGTTTTGCCAGCGTCAGCACTACACTACCTATATACACTGGACATCAACCGTAAAGTTTCTACTAAAAGCGTGTGAAAATTCGTATAGGATATACAGAATAAAGGTGAACTCATCAACTTTGACATGTTATGCTCACGGCTTTACGAGAGTGTCGCTTTGTGCAGCTGTTCCCGCAAACCCTCTTGGGGCTAACTTTCTCTCTGGCGCCATCACCCATATTTGAATGAATGGACTCACTGTTTTTCACTATCTTGCCATTCAAATAATAATTCCATCTTTGCAAGTCAGTAATTCGAGCGTCCACACTCATCTCTGTCACTCAGCATATTACAACTTGTAGCGTCTAAGGAGGTTAGAATAAAGGGAGCTGGCCAGTGATCTCTATACTACCTGGATGATGAACTTCAGCTGTCTGAGCGTGCCAGTCATAGATGCTAATATTTCGTTTCTTGCCAAATTCAAACATGGCTGCTATGAAGTTTTAGAAGAAAACGAGAATAAAATACGTTTTGATTACGCTTCCAAGTTAGCCTATTACAGCGCATATTGACATAAATTTCAAACCAAGAGGTAAGCAAGTAATTCTTTGTCACGTAATAACTGTTGTAAATTCGTATGCCAAATTTAAACATGACGGACAATGCGAAAACCTGTAGAAAACATCTCAATGTGCAGGCATGCTGTCATTCTATGCTCAGAGATCAGAGTTATACATCCAGTTTGTATAGAGATCACTGGAGCTGGCATTATCTATACAGAGCACATACGTCAGTTGAAGCCTGACTGACAACTTGGTTAGTGCTGGATTGTTATTTCTCCGTTAAAACTATGCGTTAAGTCGCCCCTCTTACTGTTAATGCTCTGGACTGACAGTCACTGCGAAGTATGTACTTTCAAACAATATACTTTCTTGAATAAATAGTAATAAATACTCAGCATATTATATTTGAAGACTTAATGTTTAACGGCTAATTTGCACTCGTTTAACACGTTGTACATCAAGGCAAAGCCGTCGAAAGGTTTATTTCTGTTTTAAGTGACAAATAACATTAGCTCTACAATACGAACACTTCTTCAAAACTTAGCAATATGGCGGAGGCGGGCTTCACTATTTCAGCCTAAGGGCGTCTCCCTGCATTCTAACCTCCTTGGTAGCGTCTCCTGGTGAAATGTGAAGCATTGCGAGCGGTCTCAGGCGATCACACAGATATAATTAACCCTTCCTTGCCTTCCACTTTCTTTATCATCGACGGATCGTCATTTTTTTATATTGTGAAAAGGAAGGAGAAAGCACTGCTTTGTCAAAGTCAGAAATTGCTTTTTGAATAATAAAAATGATTCATTCAGAGGACTATTCTATCATGGCCTACCTCGATTACTAAATGTGAGTTGTTATTGTTTCATAATATATAAAAATAAAATGATATATAAATAGTAATAAGTTGCTTATCATTATTTGACATTTTATTTCTCAGTAGTTTGATTTTAGGTTCTTTGGAATTTTGTGGACGCCATTACATTCTAACAATAATCATGGGTAAAGTTTCAGTAGAAAATCATTTAATAATTCAGAACAAACAACTATTACCATTCAATTTTGTTATGTACTAACCTTCAATTAGTCTTTTTGAAAATGTTTATGGCATTTTTCTAGTACCCTTGATTCAAAGATAGAATCTCTCCACCAACTGCGAACATTCCATGATAAGAAAATGCCGTATTATAATGTTTCTGCCGACCCACCATACTGTAAATAATAATTAGAGACTCAAGAATAGATTATTGCTAGCTTTTCCACATATTACAAATTTTATTTAAACACAACCAGGCAGGGTCGTTATGAACAGTATTAATGGTAAGTAACACCATATTGAATTCTAATTAAAAACATAAGTGCAGTGATGTTAGAGATAGTGTTACTAAGGACGTCAATGAACTGTTTTTACAACAGAGAAATTTTAATATCGTCTGGATGTTATCTCAGCTCTTTCTTCCAGTACTATTTAAACAACTGTACAATGTGTAATTATTCTTGTCTCTTCTTGTTAATTACAAGAAGACGATATACTGTTTAACATTTCTACTGAAGATCATATACGACATTTTATAATCATTTAACAGACCTTGTTTTATATTATACAGAAACGCACAGAAACAAGACAAGAATAATTACACATACAAAGTTTTTAAGTATTTTCATGATTTTAGCTCCAGTTGCAGCATCATCAGTCATCATCCACCATTTCATAGTTAATTTTAGTAAATAATTATAAAATGATTCAGGGACAGGTGTTGAAATATAATAGGACTTTTAAGAATTATTTTTCAGCTTGGACGACAATCGTGGAAGATATTGGAATAAGTTGTAATGATTCAGATCTTAATGCAATTTACATAAGTAGGTCTATCGACCAAACTGAAGGGATTCATAGAAGTGTTTTTTTTCTGTATTGTGGCGTGGACAGGTCTTGAGTTAACAACAATGATAATACTGACAGGGAATTCTCATGCAAAATTTGGTCTTCAACACATGAAACTGTAGAATCTTTTCCGAACTTTGGAAATTGAGGATGGACTAATGTGCAAACCTGTTCTCTTCCAGGGAATACAGTACAGAACACATACTAAAAGTTACGTTTGATTCCCTTTGGATATTCATGGTTAAGATTACTCCAGGGCAAAATCATCAAGTTCCTTTCTCATACCAAACATGTTGGTCATCACCTTCTTCTCAACGCCACCTGCCATCATCTTTCCAGCCATCTAGCAATATCCAGACATCCTTAAATGTTGTCAGAATCCACTCCAGTAGAAGACAGATAAATTTTGCTAGATAAACTTCAAAATTAAACTGAATCAATTTAATTAAAATGTATTGTCAAAATTGAATCAACTCTCAATACTTTCAATTCAAGATTTTTTTTACAACAAACAGTTGAATTAACCATTTTGAAAATGGATGAAAATTTAATAATTTTCAGTTTCATTCTAAATAATTGATATTAATTCAAATCCTAGTTATTTATGTTAACGAAACTATTGTATTCAGGTTGGAGTCTATCGTCAGACAGTTTTTCAGGTTTTCCGACAACAAAAGTTCCCAAATAGGTAGACCTTAACAAGCTTATCTTCCTTGGTTGTTCCTCCACTCATGTAAAAGTTACAGCCTGGGTACTTCAACATTTTCAGATTGAGTTTCGAACAAGTTTTAATATATTTATAATTTTTGTTAATAATCATTAAAATTTTTATCACTAAAGTTTCAATAAACTAAAACAGATAATAGAGAATTCAAGTAATAATAATGTAGTCGCAAAAAGACTATGAATATTTTTACTCCTAGAAGGGTCAATGTAAGATACCTGTCAGTACTGTGTGTCATGTAAGTACATTTGTTAACCGTATAATTATCGATAAAAGATTTTGTCATGTTGTCAATTAATTTCGAGATTAATTACAATGTTTGCAGTACTCAATATGTGACAAGAGCATGATCATTAATCAGAAATTGATTGTAAAGTATTTTTCAGAACATATAAAATATCTATGTAATTGCGAGGAAGAGACAGTAGTTGTTCTTTGCTGGTGGAGGTTGGAGTATTCTGGATATGGGGATTATGATTGGCTTCCATATGGAATGTGAATGGATGTATCATGAACGCTCAGTGTATGTTTCAACTAAAAAGTAATTTCTCCATTCGTCTACAGTTATTTAACCTCTTGGACATGCAATTCCTGTTGAATACAAAGGTAGCCTACAGGAGCTATCTCATCTGGAATTAAGAACCTGCATATTATACATATGGGACTTTATCTGAAATTGATCGTAAAATTATTCACAGAACTGTTGGCAATTCCAGACTGGGTAGTGGATTATCCATTCGGTGCAGAGAGACTCATTCCTGAGAATCGCTATCTAATGAAAAAAAATAATAATAATTCCAGGTTTACAGGTTTACACAATTGCAGACCACGAATCGAAAATCTACGAGCTGCATCGACAGCACAACGTCTAACCTGCGATTGTAAGAAATGAATAAACAGTTCTCTTTGAGGATTTTCGCAGCATCTTATCAGAACCTGACAAAAGACTTTTAAATTTCATCGATTCAAAAGAGAGAGTCAATTTGAAATAATTTATTATCTCAGACATATTGAAATAATTAATTTACCGTGGAGTTTTAAAGCTCAAAACGAAATAAATAACACCATGTATTCCAGCCAAATAACTACAATACTATTTTGTATTCGTAATATACAACTGCAGTGTTTAATCCTACAATTAACGCAAAACTCCGAAGATACTGCTGTCACTGTTGTAAAAAAGCTAAGAGCACCAGTTATTGGTTCGTTAGTGTACTATGTCGTAACGCTCTTGTTGTCAAGGTGGTCATCGGAAGTACTAAACTGAGAAGACGCCTAATACTTTACTATTTTTTTTTCTGATGCGATTATCATGAAATAAAGCCAGTACGTTGGCCGAAATTCGCTCAAGCTACATGTGATAATCTCTCGCAAAATTTTCCAGTCCTTTTGCACAGCCAGACACAGTAGTTATAGTAATACATCTTTTTGTCTTGATCCAGTTTCGACCAAATAAAGCATGTGCTGCCCCAAGCTACATACAATTTACTTGTGAAAGCCCTATGAAAACTTAGCAAATATCTTTTGAGATTAGCATGTTCAGATTGACAGACACACAGATACGACTCTTTTAGATAAACACTTCAAATTACGATATCTTTCTTTCCAGTTGTTGTATTTTTGTTAAATAAAGCCTTTGTGTTGCCGTAACCTATGCTCAAGTTACTTGTGGAAACCTTATGACAGTTATGCAAATAGCATTGGAGGTTACCGTGTGTGGACACTTTAAATTCCGAAATCTTTATCCTCATGATGAGATTCTGATTAAATGAAGCCTGTTTGTTGCTCACAGGAAAACACAAATAACCCCATCGAAATTCGTATAGTTATTTCTGAGAATCACGAGATGAGACACAATGATTTTATAATTTTATTATTAGTATAAAAGTCAGATTTCATTCATTGGCTATCTTCCTAATGCAGGTGGTTTGCAAATCGTTTGTTTACTAAAGAAAAGTTTATGATTAAGGAGCCTCACTCAGGTTTGTTGACTATAATTGTATCATTTCGAGTGTGTCGTATTTTTCAAGTTTTTACACTCTGGTCACAGAACATTTCTAATTTATTATTTTCACTAAGATTTAGAGAGTCAGGTCTATAATACCCAAAAAAGTATTTCATCATTAGGACCATTACATTAATTTCTCGTGTTCTTATGACGTATTTTCAACTATTTTGTCTGTGCCAGTGTTTGCTTGGAGAGTGGCTCTGTGGTTCAGTTGTCAGTCTTGTCACAGACGCGGCCGAGTGTGGACAGCTGGGTTTTATAGTGCTAGCGTGCTATAACGTTCCCCTTGCTTCCGTATGATGCCATAAGTTGTTAAATTGATTTCGTGATTGTAATTTGGACAAAGGATTCGTTGTATCGAAATTTAGAATTTGGAATAATTTAGTTAAAACTAGCACAATTTAACATTTATAAACATTAACCCAAATACACCGCAGATTTAATGTTAAGTCGGGCAACACACAAACTAACGGCATAAGACTTACGAAAAGCATCTAGCTGGATCATATGATTCGTACTGCAGAAGCTGAATAATGTCAATCATTTCTTATTTAATATGAGAATGTTCGAGATACTTTCCGTACTAGACTAATGCTCAGACAGTTCACTTCGCTTTTCATTGTTGTATGACCGCGGATGAAACATGAAGTTAATGGTAATGATAGAAAGATAAAAAAAACGATCGGGCTTCATACAATTACAAAAGAAATTATTGCAGGTTCTGAAATCAAGCAAGGTATTACATAAGAATGACTAATAGTGAGTGAAATTTTAAAGACATGCGAAGCGATCGTAAAGGCGTCTGAACACTAAACTATTACGGACGTCGAGGAGCTGAAAACATTAGAAAATAAATATTTGACTTGGAGGGATTCATTTAAATAAAAGCCAAAGAAAGGTGATGATTTTAAATTTAAGTAATAGATTTTAACAACAACTTGCATCACAATTACTTACATTGAATGGATACATGAACGGAAGACGTCTGAACATATCGGACACAGACAAGAGTGTGATACAAAACTACGATCGCGGTTCCCTCTTCTCGCTTGTCCGGAAGTAAAAAAAAAACGAACGAAATTAAGTTAGTTACATTGCGAGCCAGAGGGAACCGAAGACGATAGCATCGCTGATCGAAAAAAAAAAAAATTAATTAAATAACATAAAAATTCTATTGTATTGTTACAGTGCGCCCTGGCGGAGCCGAAGAATTTTGTTGTCAGTACTGATGTCTGACTGTAATCAACAGACAAGGCCAAGTGGTAATGCGGCGGTAGTGGGAACTAACTTGGTCTCATGACTAGGTAGCGCCATTCTCTAGTTAAAGTGGCGTGTGTTGGTGGTTAGGTTTCAGTGGGAAAATGAAAGGTGCAAACGAAAAACTTCATGAACTATGTTCACAATGAGAAAGAGAATTGATTTATTGTGGCTGCGGGGAAGGCGACGGAACGGCAGCCGAAAGCTGGATTACAAGGTTTGAAAATTGCAGAAAGAGAGACACAAAACCGACTACAGTGGAATTCTGGTTTCTACTCTATCAAGGTGCTCACAATAATTATTCAGTTAACGGTATGGGTAAATATATTATTAGGCAGCAATTATTACTTTTTACAAACCATGTAAAGAAATGCCAACCTCGCGAAAACTAAACTGCTTTTGTCGCACACAATTCAACTTCTCGTCTAGCAAGGAAAAAGGAAATGTTACTTCTATAGTATTTAGTTTAAAATACTTTTACAATAAATGTGTTGTGTTACGTCTGAACGAGAGGGCATTATTGTAAAAAGAGCATCATACTATGTTTGATTTTGAGAAAGAATGAAGTGTCGTCTGAACCTCCGCACATTGGTTATCTGCAATTTTTGTCAGACGGATTTTTCCCACCGTACAGTTCGTGCAGGATTGCTCTGCAATGTACCATAAAATGACTGGCTCTGCAGGTGGAACAAATTTACCGCGACACGCAGGTTAGACATCAGAAAGTAGTGTACGTTTCTGTTCAAGACAGGTAAGTGATTCTTAACTGTGCTGAAAGAGATCCGAACAACCACTCCTGTAAGTACCTAACAAAATAATTACTGCTTAGTGCCCATACTGGGTACGGGAGTGGGGAGTGGGGTATTGGCATTGCATCAGGAAAGAAAAAGATGTATTTACTGAGAGATAAAAATGTAATTTATTACCTTTAAGAAATCAGAAATAAATGCAAGTTATAAAATTATGAAAATTAAAAAGTTTAAAATAGAGGATAGAAATCATCCATTAATAGCATTACATTGATTCTCAAAACCACAAATAAATTAATTATCAGAAGACAAAAGCTAGTTTGAGAGTGTCTATCGTTAAATTGAATAAATAAATAAATAAATAAAATAAAAAAATAAAAATAAAATAAATAAAATCGCACAGACGTGTTTTACGGCCCACTTTAAATTTGTAGTTTTATGATTTTTTGCAAACATTTCGGACAAAAATAATAATGTAAATAATAAAAACTTATAGTGATATGATTACGACTCTACTATTGTGATAATATCTATCCAACCAACACGTAACCCTTTTAGTAAAAAAGGAGAAAAAAATCTTTTTGATAGTGGCGGGTCCCGAACCACGGACCATGTGCATCACATGCACTACGACTACTACAGTACGGCGAACAATTACGAAATTCGCCCTTAATTTTCGTACTATTGATGGGAGTTGTTAACTGATGCTAATGTGGCATTTTTTGACACTAGATTATCATTTTTCGTACGAAGAACGACGTGTTTTGTTAATTCTTCAGTGTGTCGTTGCTTTGAAATAACAACGTGTAAGTTATAATAAGAAAATCATCAAATGCGCAACGCAAGACGGCGTATGCCAAAGAGATTTCTGGGCGTGGAATGTCACGTCACATCTGCGAACGGCTGGTTTTCGTAAAATCAATGGAGGGTATCAAATCTCCGTTATTTTTGCAAATATCTCTGCAAAGATGCAAGATATGAAAACAACATAATAGAGCGAAGTTGTAGAGAATTTTCCCCTCTCCCAATAAGGTTATTCAATTTTCGTGTCAGGTGAACGGTTCGTTTGAAATTACAATTATATTTCAAACGGCTTGTTCTGGTGTAACTGCCGTATTTTTTGTCCGAAAAATTTGAAAAAGGGAGGTTCTGGTCGCTGGCAGCCTACAATTATGTCTGTAAAATTTGGTGCTGATCGGTTGAACGGTTCGTCTTAAAAAGTGAGAACACGTTACGGACAGACAGACATACATCCCAAAAATCGCCGTTATTTTTGCAAATATCTATGAAACGAGACGAGGTATGGAAAAAACATAAGAGAGCAAAGTTGTAGAGAATTTCCTCCTCTACAAATTCGGTTATTCAATTTTCAGATGAATAGTTAAGCCGTTATTTTCATTTAAATTTCAAGTGGTCAAAAAACGATCGCAAAGGCCTACTTTTAGTGTTACTACCGTAACCAAAAGTGGGCCAAGAAAGGGCGGAAATAAAGGAAGAAAGAAAAAACCTAACCTGTTCAAGAAATATTTTTAAAGTTGCGCTGCGTGCGCACAAATATACTTTGTCTGTCGGCCTCTGCTGCGTCTCTGAAACCTGTAAAAATGAGCTGGTATTAGTGACAGTTGAACTCAATCAGCCAACACTTTCTGTTGCACTTGGTGAAGCCAAAGCTCGCTACTTTTCTTCCCTAGTCGAAACTATAATTGGCAGGATAGCTAATTCTGCAAATTAGCCCACCAGAAGTCACCACTAAAAATCGCCCGCAGACGTTTAACTAACAAAACTGTGGACTGGCAAAGTTTCCACCGCTCTGTGAGACCGCCTCAATCACACGTTAAGCACATGATCCAACACTGTCCCGTTGAAAGCTTATACTGTCGGCGCACCCCATGGTGTGACACCGTCCATGATGGGAAGAACTGCCTTCTCTGCCGGCGCGGAACACAGGTTTCGGCCATGCCGTTGAATGTATGTGTAATCTGTGAGCCCCAGTCTATCGATATGCATTAAACGCAATCGACTTATTCAAGTACGATTATCGCTGACTCTCATTACCTTCACAAATATAATGTGTGGGGTATCAAAATTAATCGGAAAGAATAGTAATTTACGACTGTTCGTATGAAAATAACATGGATGCAGGTAAGAAATTCTTGACTCCTTACCATCGGAATGAAATGGGCCAATGCTTTACTTACAAGAAACATGGACAGATACATGATATTCTAAATAAATTTTGGGAAAGTGAGAGTGTGCGTGTGTTCGAAGTACAGCGAGCTGTTTGCAACAACCGTCAAGCTCTGCACTTTCCGTGCAACTTCCAGATGCGAGATTAATGTCAACAAAGTGTTCGACAGGGATGTCGACTGTGTTCAAATTGATATGCCATAGCAGTGGAACCACTGTTCTGAACATTCTACGCCAATCTGCACTACTGTGATTCTTGAGTTTCTCCCGGCGTATTTGATAATCAAAATATCCACGAGTGTCCTGCCGGTCTACGGTGTCCAACGGGCACAATATTTCGGCGATCGTACATGTCTCCATCATGAGGTGAACTGACGAACTGACCTCCTGGAAACGCGCCAGCACGGAGATCCGCACGCTACGGCGGCTCGAAGGGAACTGGGTTCTAGCCCGATGGCAAACTTAACGCAGTGACGACCATGGTACACAGAGCCCTCACATCGACGTCATCTCAGACACCGACGCAATTGGTTCCGCGGGGCGCGGACCGCGGAGGGGTCGCTTCACGGGCCGAGGGTATTTAAATCGCCCGCTACCGGGCTAGAACCCAGTTCCCTTCTGGGTTCTAGCTAAAATACTCCTTAGGTTATACCAACACACAAATATATATAATTCAATACTCAAAATTACTAACAAACTTTGCAGACATAAATTTCAAATGTAAATAATTAATTAAAATGTAAATAATTAACAAACATACCAAATTATAATACAATATTAGCTTTCATAAAGAATATTAAAAAAAATTCCGAAATAATGTATAGCACTTTTGCAAACGATTAAAAAAATATATATACATATATTTCAAATTAACTTGTATATAACCACAGGCCGATAAAGAGCCAAAGCATGCTCTGAGAAGGCTCGCTCTTCCCCCTATGGGAAGATAGTGAAAAGTGCAAAAAAAATAAAAATAAAAATAAAAATAAAAATAAAAAAAATAAAAAAAAATAAAAAAAAGGGCTAGAACCCAGCCGGCGCGTTTCCAGGAGCTCAGTTCGTCAGTTCACCTCATGATGGCGACATGTATGATCGCCGAAATATTGTGCCCATTGGACACTATAGACCGGCAGTACACCTGTGGATATTTTGATTATCAACACTACTGTCAAATCCGACTAGAAGATCTGTACTGGTGAGAGGATTGTTCAAGAGTATCCTGGTGCTTTCGGTGCCAGAGTGAACGAGCAGAAGTCTGAACTACTCTTATTACGACCGAACACCCGAAAACGGACTTTATATTATATTGAATCTCTGTGGCTTCCTACAACTCATAGCAAAAACAGCTGGGACTGTTTCACGGCACAGTTAAAATGGAGAAGTGAAAACTATCATATGCGTGACTCTCTTTGGGAAAATTGTACAGGAACTTTGTAATTCAAAAACCCTTGTTCATAAATACTTATTTTTACAGCAATATCTAAAGTTATCCATAGTAGCAACAACTTTACCCATTCCCAAGACTATCGCTCAGATAATGTTAGCCAGAGTAGGCTATGTTTGTGCACAGACAACATTTTGAAAATAGGCTTTCATAGGGTGTTACTCAGTCGAAATAAAGATCACGGACATAAAAATTTGCAAGCACAGTGCACGGCAGTATTTGTCAGCAGAACCACCAAAATATTGCAGGCAAATCTAACAAATTCAGAGGACACGAATCGATCCCCAGTCGATCTTAGGATTTTTATTTGTGTCTTATCAGTTCATTCAGCTATGGCATTATTGCGATGTGAAAAATGCCGAGTTGCACCGTGGTTTTGAATGAGCCTAAGCTGTAGGTCCTCCTGTAGCTATCTGGGTAAGTCAGTTTTTAGGTTGGAGGAAAGCAATGACATACTACCTCCATCGGTACCACTCCTAGTAAAGTACTGTGGTGTTCCAACTAATCTTTATATTGATGCCTGTTTTACCTTTTTACAGAAAGTGACATAGGTTGCTGCAGATCTACTCACTTCCACATCTGCATCTAAATACAGGGTTTTGAAAAATGACGATTTCAAAATCTGGGGCTGCAGATGAGAACCCATGTTCGGAAATGTGATAAATTCAGGCAATGAACAGTTTTTCATCTTGGATACGATGAAGTAAATCTCTTATACTGCAAGCTCTTTGTTTTCCTTATTTTTTAAAAGGTAGTATGGGCCAAAACATCAAATAGCCTTGTGAACTCTGGCTTTAAAACGCATACCGCAAGAGCAAGGTGCTCTTCAATACTGTAAAACACATCTAACGTAACTGTTTATTTTTTTAAGTCTATGTGTACTATACTTTGTGTTGTTTTGGTTCATTGAATCTCGTCCCAAAAGAAAAACAAAGAGAAGATACATCATTGATGACATTTCTGGACGTGATTTACTTTCCAAAACTTGCTGAATGGAATTACCGTTATTAAAAAACTGCCTCGGTATACACGGTTGCTTTTTATGGAAGTGCCTGATATTTTATATCACCCTGCCTCCATGTTCTCAGGAGACAGTGAGACTTCAACAGCAGATTTACGAGTATTATAACGGATGATTTACTTTATGAAAATTTCTTCAGTTTTTCTTGAATTTCCTTTACAAGAAGACCACATGGGTTTCGGAATTTAGTATTTTCTCATATTTACGGTTCGTGAAGTATAGAACTTAAATAAAAATCAGTCAAAGCTATTCGTCGCAACTCTCAAAAGTTCTCGAGAAAGTCGACTTTGAAGTTTTGAGGGTACACGTAAGTACCAATAATTAAAAGAGCTGAACCATCTGTTGGTGTAGCTCAGGTGGTACCGTTCCAGCCTCCAAACCATAGAGTCGGTGGTTCGATTCCTGCAGAAACTGATTTATATTTTTATTTTTCGTTGTGTTCGAATACCTACACAATTTTAATCTAACGTAATTTTTAAGAAAAATGTACGTATTATTTAATATTCGTAATTTTCTGTATTTTATAAAATAATGATGGTTTGAATAAAAAAATGTTCCTTTCTTTTACAGTATCGGCTTCACTATTAGTTGACGACGTTAGTCTATTATTGTTAAGTTTGTGAAGAGCCACGACAGTTTTTGATAAGTCTTCTCCGTAGTTGCTAATGCCTTTCGAAGCAGCAAACGTACTCAACCATCGTTTTAGGCGACGACAAGGTGCTCGTCTATACACACAACACGTGGAATTAGAGATCCCTAAATTTTTTAGGTAACTGAATTCGAAAACGACGAAAAAACAGCTCTCACAAGCTTAACAATGAAAGACTACCATCGCCAACTAATGGTGAAGCTGATATTCTAAAAAATGTAAAATATGTTTTTTGACTAAAACCATCATTATTTTATAAGATACTACCTTAAACCCGCAGCTCCGATCGCGTGTTGGTTGATTATGATAGATAAGCCATCTTTCAGTAGTGTGCTATGAGACTGGTTTTGAAGGATGAAATGAAATGCTATACCTTCTTTAGAAACAAACTTTTTTAATCAACATTCAAATAAAAAAATAAAATTATGTGAAGTGCTTAATGATCTACAATAAATAATACATACATTATTCCTTATATTCCTTATAGCGTGTGTGGCAATATCTCAACACGTATGGTGAGAGTAATGTCCAAATTCATTTTAATTTCATTTTAAGGCATTCTAGTAAACTACGTTATTTGTATTAAAAGAAATTTCCTTTTTACTGCTTTATTTATTTATTCTTATATTTTCTTATTCGCATGCTTATCCTTACAAAGAAACAGCTGAATGTAGCAAGCGTAGACCAAAGATATGGTCTGTGGCATCACGTTTCGCTGTATGTAACCTCCTTGCTATAGAGTCGCAAACGTCATCGCTGCCGTTCAGTCCGAATTTTATAAATAATTTGACGACTCTCAACCACCATATCTCCCCCCCCCCCTTATAGCTATCGGCATGGAACTGCTATAGGGTACAACGGGAGATTTTGGACAACAATTACAGAGACCATTCGTTTGCGTTCTGTAGTTTTCGCTGCAGAGGGAAATATTAACACACATACACACGTAGAATGTTATATGCACCGATAACTTTTCATTCCAATATACTCTACCCTTTTATACCTCAAGCAACAATGCAACCAATAAAACCATTCTCAAAGAGTAGATATAATTTTCAAAGAGTAATTATTGTTCCGCATTTCACTTTATATTCTTCAAATTACTAAATATCTATTAGATCGCTATAAAACCGTGCCTCAAACCTTCCTCAGGTATAAATTAGTAACTGTACAAATATTTAAGTCTCTGCGTCTCGTCGTTCGGACGTGATACGCGTACAACGAGCACACATTCACATTAATATATACAGATAAATAGCTATCCGATCGCTGTAAAACCGTGCCTATACAAATTTTTAGCTCTTTATGGCTTGTGGTTTAGATGTGATAAACGTATAATATTATATATTATATTGAAATTATTTCACTTAACTGTCTATGCAACTGATTTAATAAAATATGCTATTGCCATATGCATTTCGCCTTTATTTTGGAAGGCATCATCAGTGGCCTGTAATATATACATGATTATTTTTTACAAATTTTTATATTTACATTTCTCAGTATTTTTTAGGTTATCAACAGTTCTTACGCGTTATTTTGGTATAGTATTGATATCTGGATATTGTACTTACAATACTTCATGGATATAGCTTTATATCTGGTTCTCATTGGTTGCTTCCAGCTTTTGTGCTTCAATTCCGTGCATTTTGCTGTTTTTGATGTTCCAGCACCACTAGGCACATGCCATTTTTGTTTGTGTTGTGTTTTTGTTTTTGCTGGTGTTGCCAACTGTTGGGTATGTGTTTGTCCTATCTTTGCTTTGTGTCAGTGTGTGTGTGTGTGTGTGTGTGTGTGTTATGTGATTGCATAGACAACAGCACCAGATACTGATTTATTAATTATTGATTTTTTTTTCTTTTTGTGAATGCAGATTGTGATTTCTGAAGCCGAGAACAAACAAGTAATAAATGAACAGACAAACATTAATGAAAACTCACGGCTAAATCTAGTCAAAGACATGAGAAAGTAATTAAAGAGAGAAAAGAATTGGCACACACACAGACACACACACAAACGAAAAATTTAATAATAATAATGAGAAAAAAAAAAACAACTCTCTCCCTTCCCAAAATCCCCATCTTTGACTGTCTCTATCTCCATGCCTCTCTCCATCTTTCTGTCTCTAATTCTGTTCTACAGCTCGTCACAATCTGCATTCACAAAAAGAAAAAAAATCAATAATTAATAAATCAGTATCTGGTGCTGTTGTCTATGCAATCACATAACACACACACACACACACACACACACACACACACACACACACACATACACACACACACACACACAAACAGACACACACTGACACAAAGCAAAGATAGGACAAACACATACCCAACAGTTGGCAACACCAGCAAAAACAAAAACACAACACAAACAAAAATGGCATGTGCCTAGTGGTGCTAACTGTGAAGTGCTGGAACATCAAAAACAGCAAAATGCACGGAATTGAAGCACTAAAGCTGGAAGCAACCAATGAGAACCAGATATAAAGCTATATCCATGAAATATTGCAAGTACAATATCCAGATATCAATACTATACCAAAATAACGCGTAAGAACTGTTGATAACCTAAAAAATACTGAGAAATGTAAATATAAAAATTTGTAAAAAATAATCATGTATATATTACAGGCCACTGATGATGCCTTCCAAAATAAAGGCGAAATGCATATGGCAATAGCATATTTTATTAAATCAGTTGCATAGACAGTTAAGTGAAATACTTTCAATATAATATTATAATATAGCAACTGTGGTAAAAAACAGGACAAAAGGAACTAAAAATGTGATAAACGTACACCGAACAGACATTCACATTTATAGCTATAGATAGAAAATTATGAATAAATAAAAATACGTGCATTTTTCATAAAAATTAACGTTAGATATTAAAATTGTGTAGGTATTCGAACACAACGAAAGAATAAAAATAATTTTCTGCAGGAATCGAACCACCGACTCTATTGTTGGGAGGCCAGAACGCTACCACCTATTTTTTTTTTTATCTTCGTGTTGATCTATGATTGGTGGTCGTTTTTATCGTTCGTACTTGGTCGTTCGTTGAGCATTTGGCTCAGCTTTTTTTATTACAGAGAGCGTTCAGCCCTCTGACCGGGCGCGCTGAGCCACGGCGCCCGCCTCACAGATGGTTCAGCTCTTTTAGTTATTGGTAATTACGTGTACCTGCTAAACTTCCAAGTCGACTTTCTCGAGAATTTTTGAGAGTTGCGTCGAATGGCTTTGACTGATTGTTATTTAAGTTCTGAACTTCACGTACCGTAAATATGAGAAAATTCTAAAAATTCGACACCCATGTAGTCTCCTTGTCAGGCCTATGTTTGTTCAGCTATTATTATTAATATTATTACAAAGTAGTAGTGTTAGTAACATTTCTAGAGTTAATAGCCGACCGCAGTGGCCGAGCGGTCTGCGGCGCGCCAGTCACAGTCTGCACGGCCGCTACGGTCGGGGGTTCGAATCCCCCTCGGGCATGGATGTTTGTGTCGTCTTTAGTATAAGGTAGTTCATAAGTAGTTTGTAAGTTTAGGGACTGATGACCCCGCAGTTAAGTCCCTTAAGCCAAATAAACATTTGAACAGAGTTAATACTCATTGAGGTAGGACTTTTTTTTTCAGTTTGAAAGAAAATGAGTAGGGCTATTAACAATAAGAAACATAGCAATTACTGGGCCTCGATTTAAAATATTCGACGTTTGTAATTGCCATGTTTTCGTTTATCGGAAAACGGTGTTCAGGGACTGGTGTGCCACGCTTTGCATTGGCCGACGCTAGATGGACTGACGAAAACTAAATTTGTATACCGATTTTGTCCGCGATGAAACATGAGAGATGCGTTTATCTGAATTGCTTTCGGGTCCGAGTTTCTGTAGGTATTGTTTTTCAGCCAACAACAAATTACACAGCTGTTGCTTTCGAATCCCGAGTGTATTGTGTAAACAGCTGGCGCGTTTCACGCGGCTGAATAAATACTCTAAAAAAAAAAAAAAAAAAAAAGAGGATGTACAATCATCGACGTTCCGTCTGTGGAACTGTGTTTTGACATTGACGACGTCAACGGTCCTATGCAAGGTTAGAGAACTGTTCTGAAATGACGTAACGCAAGTGCGAAACGTGATAGTAATTTTACACTGTGTTGAAAAATCCGCCGGTAACACCACTTATATTCCATAAAATTTATTCCGTAAAACTGTTACAGTCAGTAGCTGAATAGTCAAAGGTGATTCAGAATTCCTACAACACAGTTACAGGTGTGGTATTAGGGACTTAACAGCAGAAATATCTGCTATTAAACTCATGTCTGAAGTTTTGCGTTTGGAAGATAAACGGGTTTAAGGATGAAAGTCAACACACATTGTCAGTGGCGTGTCGAGTCACGCGATGCCTTAAGTGACGTCATGTCAAGGGTCATCCAGACAATAACCCATTGAGCTGCAGCGCATGTACATCAGCAACTACTGAGCGTTCGAGACTGATGCCGCATTGCAGATTGGCAGAAATCACCTTTCCCGACTACATCGCCGTCTTGCTCAACGGTGATGAAATGTGTGTATTATGGGATCAGATTGAAATTCCTAGCTTTTTGAATGTCTGAGGAATAGGGAACTGCTGGATTACTTTGGTACGCATATGCACACTGACAAAGAACTGCCAGCTTGCGAGATTATTATCTTTACAGAGCCGGGAACAGTCAGTATAAAAGTACTGTTTCAGCAACAAACTGTGAGTGTATGTGTAAGGCGTTAGGAGAGCAAAAATGATTACTCTTTGTTTGCTATAAATTGAAATTACTGGAAACTGCGAATGGAGGAACATGATCAGGAGAAGAAAGAGAGATTTTGGTAATGATTTATTTTTCTCCTTTTCGAGAGTATGGTGGGTAACGTTCCTTTGATTGCTGCCGGCTTTGCGAATTTTCATCGAAATTCATTCAAACACACATTTAATACAGGAGATCTTTTATAATTAAATGATCGTAAAGAATTTTTTTTTTTTTTTTTTTTTTTTTTTTTTTTTTTTGAGAAATGTGCGGAGAGACTAAATCTTCTTTTACATATATTTTTAATCACCTTGTTGTAATATAGACGGTTTTCTCGTGAAAATTTAAACTCTGAAACGATAAATGAGTCTGTTATGCAACAAATTTTATCTAATGAAAGCTATTTATTTTGCATTTATAAAATATACGAAAGACACATTTTGAATTCAGTTGACAGTGAACTCTGAAATTTCTCTCTCTCTTCTGTATGACGATTGGTCCTGGACTTGACAATCAGTTTTATGTAATTGAATCGAGATGGACAGATCGAATATTTTGGTAGCTAGCGGATTGGCGTTGTTCTGCAGCGGTTTCTGTAGATGAAAATTGGCAGCGTTGCAACTTTCACGGTAGTTCGAGAGCAGGATCACAAATCTGGTTTCAGGTGCGCACAAGTTGTAAAAGCGAACTTCAGCAGATCATAGCATCAGTAATTCGAATTAAAATGCACACATTTAAAATAACCTTGATGTGTAACTCTTTCTTGTCCTTGGGCATAGAACTGCAGCGTGTCTGCACATACATATGCTTCACACATGATTCTGCATGGTTTGCCATCTTATAATTTGGCACTCTATTGGTTTCTATGTAACGAAGAATTGCTTGTTTACTTCTTGTTTCGATCTTTATATCAATATGCGACATAGCAGGCTGGTATATAATGTAATCGAAATGAATTTTCTTTTCGTGTTGTAGTGACATTTTGATAGCAGCTATGTCGTAATTCGGCAATAAACGAAGACTAGACCTCTATGGCACGCTCTTACAGCTGAATTTTAACACCCAGGTAGTGTAGAGAGAAATGAATTCAGCTCATTCAAGCGAACGGCAAGTAAGCTATGTTTTGATTCACGCTCAAATAACTTTTTCCTCAAAGTGTGAATCAAGTGACATGCCACTAATTTTTTTAAAATGTTTTATGTTTTTATTACAGTACCTAAGTTAACCCTCTCAAGCGTCGCGTCCTCAAATGAGGACACTTATTTTTGTCTCATTTCTGTTGTCTCTTACATCTGAGGTGACCATAAAAGCACAGGTACCTCATATGCGAACTAATAATGAATGCTGGAATGTGTCCTAGACGGCAGTGTTGGTCTAACAAAGGAATGGAAAGTATGGAAAGTAGAGATTAACAGAAAGAGTAGAGGCAGGCGTTCAGATAAAAAGCACATTGTTGTCTAAACATCGCAAAAAAAAAAAAAAAAAAAAAAAAAAAAAAAAAAAAAAAAAAAAAATAATAATAATTATCCTGTCATTCGGCACCCAAAGAATTACGCTTCGATGGAATATTACACTGGCCAGCCAAGTCAGTTAATCTCAGTGCCAAGGGGTGTCACGATCGGGAATGCCGACGGAAAATACCGTACATTGGAGAAAAGTGTCAACTTGCTGTGTAGCCTGAGTGCCTGAAACAATTTCATTGTACGAAACACACAAAATATTCTTGTTTTATTCTTTGATATTGTTAATAGATGTGCCATGTAAAATGTATCAGTTTTTGTACTCACTGTCCTCGTTTGAGGACACCTCCATATTTGTTTATGAGACTATTTTTTATTTATTTATTTATTTATTAGATAAATTATGACGAATTCTGCACAATATAGGTCTTAAGTTACCAAAAAATGTGTCAGAAATTGTATTCATTGTTGGGCTGATAATTCGTGCATGAGAAGGTTAATGAAATGATTTTGATAATTAAGCATGCACACAGTTTCGTTTTGTAGGCAAAATTCTATAATCGAGCAAAACTAATCAATATTCTACATTGAAATGTCACCCAATCAAGATGTTTTCTATGGTATTTAAGTAAATTTCAATTTGTAAGAGAACTTTGATGGTAAAAGTGGGTGAAATCAATAATTAACATAACGCCTATTTCAAGAATAATTTCAGAGAACTGTCCTTCGATTAAATGGCATTTTTCCAAGAGAGGAACAATGGTTTCAGGGAACCGGCACCTTCAAGGCTAATAGAGGCGACATCGCAGTTAAACGTATCGCAGAGTAACGCCTTCATCCATGCCACCTTCAGGGGATGAATTAATCTGATCCAGCTAACTTCAATGTTAAAGGATGGCAGTATTTGAACGTTCGTTCTTAACATTTTCCCCACACAATCTACCCCTCTACACCATTACAAGCTTTTCTGGTTGTCTCTGACTACCCTGTAGATCGCATCTTCATCGCACCTAAAATTATGACTATGGCAATAATAATGATTCTGTTAATATATGCGTAATGATATAGATGAATAAAAAATTCATTTACAAAAAGCGGAAAATTGTGATATCTTTCTGATAAAACATACCTATTTCGATGAGCAGATGAGGAATGTAACTGTAAAAATAAAGTATGTTAAGATTGCTTGTCAAGCTTTTCCGATACATACCTATATATCACATATTAAATGACGCTCCAAATTCACAGAACATGGAATAATCTGAAATTCAATAACAAGTGTAAACCATACCATATGGTTGAAAAATATTTTATTGTAAAGATAAGTAATGATTATAAAGCAACACAAAAGGCTTAGTTAGTATGAGATAAATCTTGACTTAATAATGAATCTAGGCAATAATATTCAAAAGAACTTCAATTAAATAATAAAAAAAAAACTGTACCTGCAGATAATTTACATGAACAATCCAGCAGTCCTAGATATATTTTAGATAAAGCAGAACAAACAGCTGAGAATTTCAACAGAGAACAGAAAAGAAAACATTTCACATACTCATGACAAAATAACTACAGGGCAACATATATACTTGCAGACAATATACCGATACACATATTTCACTCAAGAAATGAGAATCTCACGGACGTACACCTGAGTGAAGCAGGAACAAATGTGTTACAAAAATGCTTTACAAATAACATTAACAAAAATTAAATCAGTAAATCGAGACATCAGGGACATCATAACATAAACATAACATATTGTACCACAAGAAGAAAGAAACCAAAACAGTGACATAAATTCATCTACGTATACATAAATACTCTGCAAGTCACATTGAAGTGCATAGCAGAGGGTTCATAGAATAACTTGTATGATATTTCTCTATAGTTCCATTCTCTAATAGCTCGCGGCACAAAGGAACACCTAAATCTTTCTGTTTTCGGTCTTATTTTATGATGATGATCATGTCTCCCTATATAGGTGAGTGCTAACAATATATGTTCGCATTCTGAAGAGGAAGTTGCTGAAAGAAATTTCGCGAACAGATCTCGCCGCAACAAATAACGCCTTTCTTTTAATGATTTGCATCCCAACTCGCGCATCATTTCAGTGTCTCTCTCCTATATCGCGATAATACAAAACGAGCTGACCGTCTCTGAATTTTCCATAAATCGTCCGTCAGTCTCACCTGGCGTGGATCCCACAACGTGCAGCAATAATCCAAGAAAGGAAGCACAAGTGTGATGTAGGCAGTTTCTTTAGTAGAACTGTTGCATCTTCGAAGTCGTCCAACGAAACGTAGTCTTTGGTTTGCCTTCTATACAATTTTTTCTAAGTGTTCTTTCGAATTCAAGTTCTTCGTAATTGTTACTCGTAGGAATTTCGTAGAATTGACGGCCCGTGGAATTCTGATTTATCGTGTAACTGAATTGTAACGGATTTTTATTTTAGTGGTCATATGGATGATCTCACACTTATCATTCTTAAGGGTCAATTGCCAATTTTTTCACCATGCAGATATCTAAATCATTTTCCATTTGCTTTTTATCTCCTGGTGACGTTACTAAACAGTAAATGACAGCATCATCCGCGAACAGTCTAAGAGAGCTACTCAGATTGTCTCCTAAATCGTTTATAAAAATAAGAAACTATGGGGCCCTATAACGCTTCCCTGGGGAACGACAGATATCACTTCTGTTCTACTCGGTAACTTTCCATCAATTACAGCGTACCACATCCTTCCTGACAAGAAATCACGAATCCAATCGCACAACTGTGGCGATATTCCATAAGCACGCAATTTGATTAGAAGACGGTTGTGAGGTCTGGACTAAAAGAACAGACAGCAAAAGAAAGACAGAAAAAAAAGAATGGTTTTAACAAAATCAAAGAAACACGTAAAGTTAAGAAAGGACCACTAGCAACTAAGTCAACAAATAAAAAGAATTAACTTTAGGAAAAGTGGACAGTATCTACAACTCCAGATAAAAATAACAATGAGGTTCTAACTATAACGAGGAATACATAGATAAAACAAAAGCTCCGTAACAGAAAATTTGTAATCTTCGGGTCCTGCAACATCGAAAATATATTTCAAGGCTATATGTATATGTGATAGGTGCATGGTGGAGCATACTTCTCCTACAGACTCACGAAATCTACAGTTTCATTCCGATCTTTACGACATTTCGCATGCTTAACCTTCAAACCAAGAGGAAGGTCACCGTCTATTTTAAGTTTCATACGGTGCAGGGGGGAGGGGGTGCACGTTGCAAAATAAAAATGTATCCCTAATTTCCTTGGTCGCGCCATAACTTGAGAACGGTTCGGCCGATTTCACACATCCTTTTTTTTTTGTTTTTTTTTTTTTTTTTGTTTTTTTTTTTTTTTTTTTTTTGTTCTCTTTATTCTGAGAACAAGGGTTGTAAAAAATAAAACTGGAATATTTGAGAACAACAAAGTGCGTTTTACAATGTGACCTTGAGTTTCTATTGCATAGAAATCTATATTTTTGTTCCGATACTGAAGACATTTTGCACATTCTACCTTAAAAACAAGGGGAATGTCACTGTCTGTATAACATTTCGTTCGGAGCATGGTGGAGGGTACTTAACTTACAGAATTTTACAAAATACATAGTTTTGCTCCAATCTTTATGAATTTTTGCACACATGACCTTTAAAACAATAGGAAGATCACTGGGTACATAAATGTTTGTGTGGTGTAGGACAGAGGGTACCTTTCACAAAACTTTGGCGAGAGAGGGAAAGGTGGCAACGAACAGAGAGATGGGAGAGAAAGAGGTGGATGCACAGAGGGGAGGGGGGGAGTGGACTACGAGAGTGTAGGATAAATAAACACCCGAGCAACGCCGGGTTTACAGCTAGTCAACAACGATTCAACTCCCTGAGACATATACGGTCTCATTATATCAATATATTGAATATAAGGAAAGGCGTTGAACTAAAATTTGAGCTTCGGGTGCGATTTGAACCGGGGACCGCATGCACACAAGGCAGACACTTTAACCACTTTATTTATTTTTTTTTTTAAATTTTCTTTATCTTTGGTGATGGGCTGTTTGTGGTCGTTCGTTTTTGTTCCAGACTGTTCGTTGATTTTTAGCTCAGTTATTTTATTATAAGGTCGTCACGCCCTCTGTGCGCGCTGAACTACCATGCCGACAGGCAATAATTTACCACAGCGGTATGGAAGCTACCACAGCGTTGTGGACAATGCGGCTACACGGACTGTCTTAAGGCAAGGGGAAGACTGAGGCAGAATTAAAATATGTGTTGTGGAGGGAGACGTGCCTTAAGACAGTCCGTGTAGCCGCATTATCAATCAGTAAGGCTGCGGTTACTCAGTGCTTGCCGGCGTGGTAGCTCACCAGAAAAACCTCGGTCAATGACGAAAAGATCGACGTAGAACAAAATGAACCAACGTCCGCAAAGGACTGATCAAACCGAAGAACCAATTGGAAAAACGCTGGTCTACTCAATAACCAGGAGGACCCGGGTTCGTATCCTGGCCACAGTTCAAATTTTAATTCTACACCTTTCCTTACATTCAATATCTTTGATATATGGTATTGATGAATAGAAATTTCAGTTGCAAAAGACGGTAAATTTTCATATCCTTAGTATAAAACATAGGGATTCGATGAGGATCTTAGGAATGTGGCTTCGCCGCGGTGGAGCGGCCGAGCGCATTGAGGCGCTGAGGGTGTTCCCCTTCGGGGGTTCGAATTCCCCCCTCGGGTATGGATGTTTGTTCCGTCTTTAGTATAAGCTACTTCATAATTACTTTCTAAGTTTAGGGACTGATAACACCCGTTAAGTCACATAAGTCTTACAAACATTTTATCAATAAAAATGTTCAACTGTTTGTTAAGCTTATGGGACTTAACTACGGGGTCATCAGTCCCTAAACTTACAAACTACTTATGAACTACTTACGAACTAGGACGGCACAAATATCCATGCCCGAGGGGGGGATTCGAACCCCTGACCGTAGTGGCCGTGCTGACCGTGACTGGAGCGCCTCAGTCACCTCGGCCACCGCGGCCGGCTTTTATCAATATGGCTTCAGAATAATACGCACACACAGAATGAGGTCAACAGGAAAACAAAATACATGAAACTGTTCAACTACTATATCTGAAATTATGCAAATAGCGGACTGTGGCTGTTTAACCCTGTGGGCCACACCACCAGGCTCCTACGTCTGGGCCACACCATAGGCCACAGAGGCCCACACGATATACAAAAATGAAAAACTATTTAAGAAATTCAATGTCATGATAAGGATGAGAGTATAATACATTAAATAACCTAAAATAACACAAAAGAAATATATATTCCTCAACAAACCACAAAACAAAATAACTAAACTCTCATAAATTAAACAATAGTAGTCTAAACTTCATATAACGCAAAAATTCCATCATATTCGAAAACCACATACAATTAATAACATTGTTTAAAACTAAAATCGGGATCACAAAATTCAGCGGAAGTTTCTCATTTTTTACCGCTACAATTTGGACACATTTATTTGTGATGCTGACCATACACTGGAAACTTACAGAAATCACACTGCATTTTTGATTTCCTTTGTGTTTTTTGTAGTCAGAAAACTTACAGTAAGTTCTTTTGGGAATAGCTCCTTGCTTGTTAAATTTCTTCACGAGCTGCCTCTGCAGCTGGAGTCATCTATAAATACTGTCCCATAAGTCACGGGGAATTGGTGTGTCAAGCTTTGCCTTCATCCAAGGTGATGTAAGGTTTTCAGAAAGCGTCAACATAAACTCAAATCTGGACAATGGTTTTGTTTGATCGTTGTGTCTCCCTTTCCCTTGGTTTTTGTTAAGTTATGGAGGTCTCGGAGGCCTAGCTGTTTACCTGAACGGGTCGACAGGGGCGGAAGTGTTGTGCACCGTACACTGGCCCAGAGACAACTCACTAGAGGAGGCTTACATGCGAGTCACGTCCCCTCCAGCTGTCTTGGAGCGGGATTAGACAGGTCTGAGTGAGCATCTGGGTCTCAGAGGCCTATGGTGTGTCCAGCAGGGTTATTGTTTTTTCTTTATTGTGATTTCCATTCCCCTAAAAAGGGGCGGGCTGGCAGCGCTCACTGGCGCTCTTCAGCCTACAGAAATAAAATTTGACTTAGGAGAAACATACGAACATAAAGGAGATAAAATTTTGGAGATAAAACATACATAAAACGGAGATGTAAAATGGAGATAAAACAAAGTACATAACGGGAAGTACATGGAGGGAAACGGTGCCTACATAAAAGATTTGGAATGGCGATAGTGGAGAATAAAAAAAGCTGCTCGAAGGTCAGTGGCACACACACAATTAAAATGAGCGCCTGGCGGCGTCTATGGTTTGACTGTCCGCTACTGTGGAGTTGAAACGAAAAACAAAACATACACTCAGAGAAATACACAAGTTAGAAATGATGGTGTCGGGTGCGGGTTGGCCGTCCACTGTCGTAAAATAAAACAATGTAACTAAAACGCACCACACTTGTCGAAACACTCACATGGAAGCACAAAGAAGGCTCAATAGATGGTGGAGCACTTACAGCATTGAAGATGCGGTGTGGGGGGAAAGGGGATGAGAGGAGAGAGAGAGAGGGTGGGGAGGAGCCACAGGACCGGTGGGAAAGGGACGAGGGGGGATGATGTCCCAGGAAGCCACAGGCACAGAGTAACATATACAGAGAAGAAACCACCCCTACACCACTGTCCTACGCTGTCCTAGTAGTTCCGTAAGATGCTAGCAGGTGTCAGGCGGATCGCTGACTTAGGGTGCCTCTCGCACGTTAGAGGGTAGCGTGGAGGGGAGACTGAGGGGAGAGCTTGTGCCGCCTGCCACGAGGCCACGGCTGTGTCCAGCTTGCTGGCGTTTGAGGGGAGGTGGTGGTGGGGACAGCCGCTAACTGCCGCCTGCTCTGGCCAGTTTAAAGGGCTGCTTCTGACCGCAGCGCCATCATGAGACATCTTATGGAACTGCTGGAAACCCTCCCTCCCCGCACCCCTGAGCGTAGGACCGGGCCCTTACAGAGGTTCCCGTCTGTATATATTTGTCTGTGCCACGGGGTAGAAGGAAAGGGGGAGGGCGGTAAGAGGAGGATCCGGAGGGACAGCTGGGTGGAATGAGGAGGGGAGAAGGGGCAGGAAGGGAGGGATAGTTGAGGCCGTCAGGGAGAGAAGGGGGGAGGGAGCAAGGGGAACGATCACAGCTGGTATGAAAGGTGGATGTCAGGTCGGAGGGCATCATCCGGGAGGGGGAGGGTACGGAAGGTGCCACAGGAAAGGATCTGGAGCGTGGGCAAGTGGAGAGCAGGGGGAATACAGTGGTGGAGGCGCGGCAACGGACCAGGTGCAGAGAGGAGGGAAGGACTAGAGGATTAGGGTCCGGTAGGGTTAAGAAAACCAAACAAATAAATACGTGGCTCTGCAGACCAGTTTATGAGTATACAACGGCTACATACGTCAACAAGAGCAGCTGGCCACACAAGCTATTCTCAGGTGCCAATAAAAAAAAACTGAAAAATACGTTGCTACCGTGTTTAAGTCCGCGCAATGGCCCGCAACAGCGGAAAGCAACGCACGCGATCCTCTCCGACGAAAAGAAGCAACGCATAGCAATGCGAGGAGCTGGCGTTTTTCATATGCATAAAGCTTATTCTGGGCAGATTGTGACTCGTAAACCGCTTTACGCCGCCGCGGAGTCCGGCCTGAATATTTCCATTAGCGATGCTCCCGTTTTACGAGTGAGGGCGCGGCGTTGTTCTCGTGTTTACAACTCCCCCGCTCGCGCTACACGCCTCTCGATAGCCAGACAGCAGCGCCGGCAGCTACTCGTAAAGCCCGCCGCAGCGCGTAGATCCGCTCGCGGAATTATGACTGCGCAGCCAGCCAGACAGCGGACGCGGTCTTCGTCGGCGCCGCAGCAGCCGCGCTGCTTCACCACGCCACGACTGTAAAGCGCTTATCTCCAATTAAACAAAACGTGCGTGGTCGGTATACACGGAGGTGCCGTTCAAAGTCTGCTTACAAAACGCAGAAACGCGCCAGTCGCTGTCGCCTACACGGTCGCGTGCATTTCTTGCTTGCGAAATCAACTGAAATATGCTATCGTTAAACCTTTCCATAAAAAAAGGGAATACATCCGATGTCAACAACTACCGCCACATCTCACTTCTGACAGCTTTATCCAAAATGTTTGAAAAAGTTATGTATTCTCGAGTTGCTTCACATATTAGTACAAATAAAGTTCTAACAAAATGTCAGTTTGGTTTTCAAAAAAGCATTTCAACTGAAAATGCTATATATACCTTCACTCATGAAACACGTTTCATCACCCCCCTTCTACCTGTTTAAAATTTTGTAGGGTGGGTGATGCCAATGGCATTGCCTAGCCAGCAAAATTACTGAATTTCAAGTCCAAAAATCCATTAATGACATCCAAAATATTACATGGAAAATATGAAAACCTGATAAACATTTTTATACAAGATATTCAAGATTATAACAACAGATGGAATACATAGAAAAATTGAAAAATGTGACACTCATAAATATATGCAATTTTACAAAACAGTACCAACAAAAGTCATTCATGGAGTGGTACAGGATGTGACAGGCATAAGCAAATCTCAAAATTTACGGAACATCAGCAATAAATGGAATACATGACAAATATGCATAATGGTAAACATAAGTATATATAGAATTTTACAGAACATAGTTTGACAAATGACATAGTGGAGAAAATGAGGTAGCTAGAAGTAATACACAAATGGAAAAAAAAGGGAATACGTCCGATGTCAACAACTACCGCCACATCTCACTTCTGACAGCTTTATCCAAAATGTTTGAAAAAGTTATGTATTCTCGAGTTGCTTCACATATTAGTACAAATAAATTTCTAACAAAATGTCAGTTTGGTTTTCAAAAAAAGCATTTCAACTGAAAATGCTATATATACTTTCACTCATGAAATATTAGATGCTTTGAATAACCGGACATCCCCAGATGGGATTTTTTGTGATCTCTCAAAGGCTTTTGATTCTGTAAATCGTGGGATTCTTCTAAAAAAATATGTTCAAATGTTTTTATAGCTTATGGGACTTAAATACGGGGTCATCAGTCCCTAAACTTACAAACTACTTATGAAGTAGCTAATACTAACGACGGCACAAATATCCATGCCCAAGCGGGGATTCGAACCCCCGACCGTAATGGCCGCGCAGACCGTGACTGGAGCGCCTCTGTCCCCTCGGCCACCGCGGCCGGCAGGATTTTTCTAGATAAGCTTAAGTATTGTGGTATGAGTGGGACAGTGCACAAATGGTTTAAATCATACTTAACTGGAAGAGTGCAGAAAGTTGAAACAAGCAGTTCACATGATATAGATGAAACAAGTAATTCCTCTAACTGGGGAGCTATCAAAAAAGGGGACCCATAAGGTTCGGTCTTGGGTCCTTTGCTCTTCTAAATATATATTAATGACTTGACATTCTATATTAACGAATATGCTAAGCTAGTACTTTTTGCTGATGATACAAGTATAGCTATCACACCTGAGAAAAACGAATTAACTGATGAAATTGTAAATGATATCTTTCAGAAAGTTTTTAAGTGATTCTCCACAAATGGACTCTCATTTGATAAAACCCAGTATATACAGTTTCATACAGTAAATGGCACGTCACCATTAATAAATTTAGACTTTGAACATAAATCTGTAGCTAAGGTAGAATATTCAAAATTGTTAGGTGTTTGCATTGACGAGGGACTGAATTGGAAGAAACATATTGAACATCTCCTGAAACGTTTGTGTTCAGCTACTTATGCTATCAGAGTCATTGCAAAATTTCGTGATATACATCTCAGTAAATTAGCTTACTACTCCTATTTTTATTCATTGCTTTCATATGGACTCATATTCTGGGGCAATTCAACATTGAGTACAAAAGTATTCATTGCACAAAAGCGTGTAATCAGAAAAATTGCTGGAGCCCACCCAAGAGCATACTGTAGACGTTTATTTAGGTATCTAGGGATCTTCACTGTAGCATCACAATATATATGCTCACTCATGAAATTTGTTATTAATAATCCGACCCTATTCAAAAGAAATAGCAGTGTGCATAGCTGCAACACTAGGAGAAAGGATGATATTCACTATTCAAGGTTAAATCTAACTTTAGCTCAGAAAGGGGTGAATTATGCTGCCACAAAAGTCTTTGGTTACTTTCCAAGTAGCATGAAAAGTCTGACAGAGAGGCAACTAGTATTTAAAAAGAAATTAAAGAAATTTCTGAATGGCAACTCCTTCTCTAATGTAGATGAATTTTTAGATAAAACTTAAAAAAATAAATAAAAAAATAACAAAACATGTAATAAAAAATCCTTAAAATATTGATTGTCAAGTGTCGACAACATTTACTAAACTGACACGTTCCACATCATTACGAAATGTCATATATATGATCTATGGAACAAGTATTAATCTAATCTAATATAAGCTGCGAATGTCGCTCGCTGACTTAACATACAATGTTACAATACCTTGTTCATATTCTTTTTTTGTTTGGTACTCATGTCGAAGGAAATTTATCAGGTAAAACATCAACTGAGGTGACAAGAGTCTTAGTGTAGCACTATGGTTGCAGTTAAATAATGTATAAAAGCGTGATGCATCCGCAGCGCTGTCTTTTGTACTGTGACGATTCATCTGTTAACTTTTCCGAGGTGATTTTGACCGCGCAAAGGGAAGTAACAGACTTCGAATACAGAATAATCTCTGTAGGAAGGAAGGAAGCTTAGGTTTAACGTCCCGCCGACAGTTTGGTCATTAGAGACGGAGCTAACGCTCGGAGCGTTTGGGTAAGGATGTGGAAGGAAATCGGCCGTGCCCTTTCAAAGGAACCATCCCGGCATTTGCCTGAAGTGATATAGGGAAATCACGGAACACCTAAATCAGGATGGCCGGAGGTGGATTTGAACCACCATCCTCCCGAATGCGAAACCGGTGCGTGACCACTGCGTCATCTCGCTCGTTAATAATGTCTGTTGCTAAACGTTTGGGACAAATGTTAAAATGTAGGGTCGAGAATAAAAACCGCTACCAGTTAAAAGCTGTGTGTGTGTTGTATGATGTTGAATCTATCGTTAAATCAGACAACAAATTGTTCATTAACACAGCAATTTGGTTTAATTATGGCCCTGATATTGATGTATATACTATTAAATAAGAAACAGTGCATTAAACTGATTATGTGCGTAACGGATCTTTTAACAAAACAACTGTGGCAAGTCACCATATGAAACAGACACTGACTATATACGCAAAATATTTGACTGCGAGAGAGATAATAAAAAACCACAAACCACTTTCTTAATGTTTGACTGCGAGAATTTTATGCAGATCAGTATCTGATTATCAAAATTCAGTATCCTAATCAATTGACTGCAGTGTTGCATAACAATCATTTACTAAAGCACAAATAACGAAATCTGTTTAACAAGATTACCAAAATCAATGCTGCACTTTAAATCCACCAATAACTAATTATCAAATGAAGGAAGTAGGTTAATCTTCTAACTACGTAAATGAAACAGGAAAGAAAGGTCAACTTTGTTACTTATTATTAATAATCACCATTACATTACCTACATAATACAACTTTTCCCTAATGACATCAAATGCAATTACCTTCATTCCAGCGGTGATAGTCATAAAAATACAATATATATTCCAAATACAATCAAATCAACTTGCTGGCACAGCAGCCTCTGCTCTACATAGCAGCCATGCACACAACTCAACCGCTCTCTAAGCGAGCTAAACCACAAGTGCTACTCTCTCTCTGCGCGAGCTACAATGCTATGCGATACATGATCTTTGCCAAAGATGAAACTTCACAGACATATCGATACACACAGTAGAAGCAATATTATACACTTTCTTGCAAGCAAGTTACTCGACACAAAACAGGAGGTACAATATCAGATATTTTCTTACAAATTATTTTTTATGGACACGTTTCACAGTCACAATTACAGACTGCATTTATTTTAAACACGACCAGTTTCGTACGTGTGCGCATCAAAATGTTCAAATGTTTGTAAATTTATGGGATTTAACTGCCTCGTTATTAGTCCCCAGGCTTACAAACTAATTAAACGAAGTTAAACTAACCTAAGGACAACACAAACACCCATGCCCCTGGGAGGAATCGAACCTCCGCAGCTCGGCTACTCCACCGCGGCTTGTGCGCATCACCAGGTGCTGATGCATTCAGATCAATACGTAATTTTATGGTGGGAGTTCACTGTTTGAAAGTAAATTATGTGGCGTTAATTACACTCTTCGAAATTCTGAAGGTAGCAGGGGTAAAATATAGGGAGCGAAGAGTTATATTCAACATTTACAAAAGCCAGACAGCAGTTATTAGAGTCGAAGGGCAAGAAAGGGACGCAGAGGTTCGGAAGGGAGTAAGACAAGGTTGTAGCCTTTCCCCACTGTTGTTCAATCTGTACATTGACCAGGCAGTGAAGGAATGGAAGGAGAAATTTGGAGTGGTCATTAAAGTGCAGGGAGAAGAAATAAAAACATTTGCGGTTTGCCGATGACATAGTAATTCTGTCAGAGACTGCAAAAGATCTGGAAGAGCAATTGAATGGACTGGACAGTGTCTTGAAAGGAAGATATAAGATGAACATTAACAGGAGTAAAACGAAGGTAATGGAATGCAATGTCAGAAAATCAGGCGATGCTGAAGGAATTAAATTAGATAATGAGACAATAAAAGTAGTAGATAAATTTTGTTATTTGGGTAGCAAGATAACTTTTGATAGCCGTAGTAAAGAAGATATAAAATGCAGAATGGCTATGGGAAGACAAGCGTTTCTGAAGAAATTTGCTGATATCCAATATTAATTTAAATGTTAGGAAGTCCTTTCTGAAAGCATTTGTCTGGAGTGTAGCATTGTATGGGAGTGAAACGTGGACGATAAGGAGTTCAGATAAAAAGATGATAGAAGCTTTTGAAATGTGGTGCTACAGACGAATGATGAAAATTAGATGGGTAGATCACGTAACTAATAAGGAGGTGCTTAACCGAATTGGGGAGAAAAGTCGTTTCTGGCATATCCTGACCAAGAGAAGGGATAGATTGGTTGGACACATTAGCATTAGAAGGAAGCGTATGGGGTTAAAATCGTAGAGGGAGACCGAGGGACGAATATAGTAAGCAGATTCAAAAGGATGTAGGTTGCCGAACGTATTCTCAGATGAAGAGACTCGCATAGGACAGGGTAGGGTGGAGAGCTGCATCAAACCAGTCTGAGGACTGAAGACCACAACAACAACAACAATTACACTGAAAACTATTGCAGGTGGCAAAGGACATGTACAAAAATACTATCTCACTTACATGGCCGCGGTGGAGTAGCCGAGCGGTCTAAAGCGTCTCGCTGCGGAGCGCGCGGTTGCTCGCCGTGGAGGTTCGAGTCCTCCCTGGGGCATGGGTTTGTGTGTTTGTCCTTAGGTTAGTTTACATAGGTTTAAGTAGTTTGTAAGCTACCGACTGATGACCACGCAGTTTGGTCCGATAGATTTACAAACATTGGAAGATTTTTTTTTTTCACTTACATGTAAAATTAGAGTCCGTTATCATCATTGTCCAAACGTCGCAATTTTTTTTTTTTTTTTTTCTCAGTTTTTCTCGCTCACTTTTTGTTTTTACACTAGTTATTTTCTTGTTTGGTAATGACGATGGGTCGTTAAACCCTAATCTTATTCTTCCTTCTTTGGACAATCACTGTCATTGCGACTCATTAACAACATTCGTAGTATGCTTACCACGTGATACTGTTAAGTGCTTAATTCAAACGCGCTTCAATACGAAACACCGCATTACCGCTCGGTTAGAAGCACTGAACTCTCAGCGAATCATGTGAACAAGACACCAGAAGAAGAAAATACATTAGTTTCATTATTACACTGGGCGAAACAACTAGGGGATAATTTGAAACATGTAGGTTATGAAATATTGCCATCGGAAAGTGAACTAAAGTGGTAACAACGTTACGGCAAACGAAATAGTGGTAATAACAGAAAGTTGCTGTAGAGGGGCTTGGCGTTCACTTGTGTTTACTCTACCAAAGGAATTACACAACTGTTTTCAAGATATTAAAAATATTTTTCGTTCATGAGCAGCGCCTAATTTTTCTGTGTTCATTAGTACATTTGGATTTTCTACACGTCAAATACAGATAACTTAAATGCTTATTTGCAGGAAATATTACCATATCAGTGAGCCAGTCATGAAAAAAATGTTCCACCTTGTATGCAAGATGTATGAGACAGGGGAAATACCCTCCGACTTCAAGAAGAATATCTAAATTCCAATTCCAAAGAAAGCAAGTGCAGACAAGTGTGAAAATTACAGAACTATCAGTTTAATAAGTCATGGTTGCAAAATATTAACACGAATTGAAAAACTAGTGGAATTCGACCTCGGAGAACATCAGTTTGGATTCAGGAAAATTGTAGGAACACGGGAGGCAAGACTCACTTTACGACTTATCTTAGAAGATAGGCTAAGGAAAGGGAAACCTAAGTCTTTAGCGTTTGTCGATTTGGAGAAAGTTTTTGACAATGTCGACTGGAATACACGCTTCCAAATTATGAAGGTAGCAGGGGTAAAATATAGGGAACGAAGAGTTATATTCAACATATACAAAAACCAGACAGCAGTTATTAGAGTGGAAAGGCAAGAACGGGACGCGGAGGTTGGGAAGGGAGTAAGACAGGGTTGTAGCCTTTGCCCAATGTTGTTCAGTCTGTACACTGAGCAGGTAATGAAGGAATGCAAGGAGAAATTTGGAGAGGAAATTAGAGTACAGGGAGAGGGAATAAAAACCTTGCAGTTTGCTGATGACGTAGTAATTCTGTCAGAGACAGCAAATGACCTGAAAGAGTAGCTGAACAGAATGGACAGTGTCTTGAAAGGAAGACATAAGATGAACATTAACATGAGTAAAACGAGGTTAATGGAATGTCAGAAAATCAGGAGATGCTGAAGGATTTAGATTAGGTAATTAGACTATAAAAATAGTAGATGCGTTTAGTTATTTGGGTAGCAAGATAACTTCTGATGGCCGAAGTAAGAAGATATAAAATACAGAATGGCTATGGGAAGAAAAGCGTTTCTGAAAAAGCGAAATTTGTTGACATCCAATATTAGTTTAATAGTTAGGAAATCCTTTTTGAAATCATTTGTCTGAAGTGTAGCGTTGTATGGGAATTAAACGTGGACAATCAGGAATTCGGACAAAAAGGTGATAGCTTTCGAAATGTGTTGCTATAGACGAATGATGAAGTTTAGATGGGTAGATCATATAACTAATAAGGAGGTGCTCAACAGAATTGAGGAGAAAAGGAGCCGCGGTGGAGTAGCCGAGAGGTCTAAAGCGTCTCGCTGCGGAGCGCGCGGTTGCTCGCCGTGGAGGTTCAAGTCCTCCCTGGGACATGGGTGTGTGTGTTGTCCTTAGGTTAGTTAGTTTAAGTAGTTTGTAAGCTACTGACTGATGACCACGCAGTTTGGTCCGATAGAATTACAAACATTTGAACATTTGAGAAAAGGAGTTTCTGGCATATCCTGACAAAGAGAAGGGACAAGTTGGTGGGACACATTCTGAGACATCAAGGAATTAGAAGGAAGTGTGTGGGGTAAAACTCGTAGGAGACCGAGGGACGAATACAGTAAGCAGATTCAAAAGGTTGCCATTTGTATTCTCAGATGAAGAGGCTTGCACAGGATAAGGTAGCGTGGAAAGCTGCATGAAACCTGTCTGTGGATTGAAGAACACAACAACAACAACATGAAGATATTATCAATTGCTGTCTTTTAGTTCTTAACTATCGTAGAGTGACACAACCTCAACTAACGAACAGTCATGAGCCACTAAGTGTGTTACCCGTGCTAGCCTAAGGACAAGACTTGTACCGAAACTCCCCAACGATTTATCCAAACACAAAATAAATTGTGGAAGGCGATAACTATGTTTGAAATAGGTGTACTCTATAGCAGTAAAAGCAATCTGATTACTATGAAACAAAAAATTAACTTAGGTAATCTTGCAATACTATTGATGTGCTAATTAAAATTATTAAGAAAATGTTTCATTAATAAAAATTTATACACAGTCGCCATCCTAATGAGGCATAAGAATACCAAGCAGTGATAAAATTAAAAATGCAGTTAAATTTTATAAGGTTGGTGCAGAATAAATATAGGGCAGGAAAACTTTGTCACCGGTTTCATAAGAGATAAAAAAAAAAATCACAAAAATAATAAAGATTTAAATGAAAGCAGTAATTATTTAAATTATTGTAACGGTAAGACTCACCTCATCAGTTATTTTCTGTTACTATAGAGTATAGCGTGGAATGTAGTATTGCAGTGCAAGTGGCACTCAGAAAAAAAGTTACTGAAAGACTTATAATTAGTGGTAAAAAAATCTACTGATGTTATGGTCAGTGCTGTTCCTAATGTTCTTTGTAAATAAGAAAGAAATTGGTTATGATTATGACCTCTATTCAAAAATCTACTTAAAAAACACTGACTAGTATGTATCACTTTGTTGAAAATAATGAAATCCTTCTCCCTACCATGAAACTAATAATTCTGTTACAGTTAACTATTTTTAAAGTAACACTTTGCTGAATAGATTCATCAATTATATCTGCTAGCCTGGAATCGAGAATGAGGTCACTCAAACTGTACTGACAATTTATAGAAAGACTGTAATAAATTTTGACTAATATCACAAATAGAAGTTCATGTCTGAACTATTTCAATTATATGAACTGATTAAAATTAGTTATGTGGCAAACAGTAACTTATTCCTACCAATACTATTGTGCAAGAGCAATGCAATTTATAGTTGCAGCACTGTATATTGTACTAAGAAGATTCTCCAAAAAATTTACATTATTAAAATAGATTGCTGCTTTTAAAAGAAGATAGGATGATTTGGTTAATAATTATTTACAGGAGAGGATCCCTATTAGGTTATGTGACTTGGGATACATTAGGGTTACATACACATTCCTTTTAACAGAAATATAACCTGTATTGAAAAACATTCAAAACACAAGTTAAACCTCTCAACGACCAGTTTATACACAGTAACAGTAAATATTATGACCTGTTATTAACGCGGAGTAATGGCGAGGTGGCGGCGCAGCGTATACAGCTCAGTTTTCGACTTTATGCAGTTTGTAACAGCAGTTTCCAGTACCTTCCATTTAGCTCCACATGCAGACAGTATAAGTGTTACCATTGCATCTGCACGTTCACCGAGGCCATTGTACATAGATTGGTCTTCTGCCTCAAGTGAAACAAATATTTGGCCCAGAATACAGTAGCACAAGTCTGCCACTACGTCTTGCTGCTGTACCCTCAGGTTCACTACTGCTGTGAGCTCCCACCAGAGACTGATTGCTGTGAATGCCAACCTTCCACTGACTACTCCATCTCCGTTAGCTGCGCACCAACACCACCTTTTCATTTACAACGGAATTCCGTTGACATTGGAATCACTACATCTTTTACATATCATGCTGGACGTGAGATATTATAAATTTACATAATGTTCACATACATAAAACGATTCAAAAATAAAATTCACATTACTGAAGCCAATTAAAATTACAAGAATAATATGAAAAAATAAACATGATGTAGATATTCATAAAACATAGAAAGCACATGAAGTACACACATCACATAGCATACAATAGTGGAATCGATTGTAACATGAATGAAATTTAGTATCTTATGTTGTTGTTGTGGTCTTCAATCCGGAGACTGGTTTGATGCAGCTCTCCACAATACCCTATCCTGAGCAAGCCTCTTAATCTCCACATGAGAACGGCAACCTACATCTGTCTGAATCTGCTTACTGTATCCATCTCTTGGTCTTCCTCTGCGACTTTTACCCCACACACTTCCCTCTAATGCTAAATTCACAATTCCTTGATGTCTAAGAATGTGTCCTACCAATCTATCCCTTCTTTTAGTCAAGGTATGCCAGAAATTTCTTTTCTCCCCAATTCTGTTCAGTACCTCCTCATTAGTTACGCGATCCACCCACCTAATCTTCAGCATTCTTCTGTAGCACCATATTTCAAAAGCCTCAATCCTCTTCCTGTCCGCACTGTTTATCGTCCATGTCTCACTCCCATACAATGCAACACTCCATACAAATGCTTTCAGAAAGGACTTCCTTAGGCTTAAATCAATATTCGATGTTAACAAATTTCGTTTTATCAAGAACGCTTTTCTACCCCTTGCCATTCTGCATTTTATATCCTCTGTACTGCGACCATCATTTGTTATTTTACTGTCCAAGTAACAAAACTCATCTACCTCCTTTATTGCTTCGTTTCCCAATCTAATTCCTTCAGCATCACCTGATTTTCTTACACTGCACTCCATTACCCTAGTTTTGCTCTCGTTAATGTTCATCTTATATGCACCTTTCAGCACACTGTCCATTCCGTTCAATTGCTCTTCCAGGTCCTTTGCTATATCTGACAGAATTACTATGTCGTCGGCAAAACGCAATGTCTTTAATTCTTCCCCCTGAACTTTAATTCCTTCGCCAAATTTCTCCTTGCTTTCGTTTATAGCTTGCTTATCTTATGTAGCATAAAAATGAAATATTATTATCAAAAAATGGTCAAAACGCAATGGCGTTATACTAGTTCGAAATTTAATAGTATGAATTGAGTTAAATGAGAATGCTACTGACTGCAATAATTTCTTAGTGGTAGAGTTTTCAAGAAAGTGTACATTAAAATCACCAGCCAACACAAATTCTCCTTTTGTTTGTTATGAAATGAAGCTTCAAAGCGATTCACGAACAAATTAAAGCTAGCATCTGGTACTCCACGTACACGCAGTAGTGTGTCGGTGGCGGATCTGTGCCGTGCCCTCCAGAGGGCGCGGCAGCACGCAGGGCCCCCACCGCCCACCGGGTGTCGCTAATGGTGCGGTGGCCCCCGATGGCCAGCCATTAGTCAGCCGCGCCGCCGGGAAATCCCCGGGGAGCCGCCACCCCGGCCTGTGATGTCACCTCTGGGAACAATGACGGCCGCTCTGCTGTCACAGGTGTCGAAGCCGAAGCTGGCGGGCCAAGTAATATAAATATTTCATACTTCAGTGGTAAAAGAGTGGAAAGAGTACATAGAGCAGCTCTACAAAGGAAGTGAACTTAGAGACGATGTTGTAGGAAGGGAAGAGGAAGTAGATCAAGATGAAATAGGAGATACTATACTGAGAGATGAATTTGACAGAGCCCTGAAAGACCTAGGTCGGAACAAGGCCCCAGGAGTAGATGACATACCCTCAGAGCTACTAAAGTCTCTTGGGAGAGCCAGCCATGACAAAACTATTTGAACTGGTGTGTAGGATGTATGAGACAGGCGAAGTACCCTCAGGCTTTAAGAAAAATGTAATAATCCCCATTCCAAAGAAAGCAGGCGCAGACAGGTGTGAAAATTACAGAACCAACAGTTTGATAAGTCATAGTTGCAAAATTTTAACACGAATTATCTACAGGAGAATGGAAAAGCTGGTAGAAGCTGACCTCGGGGAAGATCAGTTTGGATTCAGGAAGAACGTAGGAACTAGGGAGGCAATACTCACTTTACGTCTTATCTTAGAAGATAGATTAAGGAAAGGTAAACCTACATTTTTAGCTTTTGTAGATTTGGAGAAAGCTTTTGACAATGTTGACTGGAATACACTCTTTCAAATTCTGAAGTCAGCAGGGGTAAAATACAGGGAAAGGAGAGTTATTTACAACTTGTACAAAAGCCAGACCGCAGTTATTAGACTCGAAGGGCATGAAAGGGATGCAGTGTTCAATTTGTACATTGAGCAAGCTATAAAGGAAAGCAAGGAGACATTTGGTGAAGGAATTAAAGTTCAGAGGGAAGAATTAAAAACATTGTGTTTTGCCAACGACACAGTAATTCTGTCAGATACAGCAAAGGATCTGGAAGAGCAATTGAACGGAATGGACAGGGTGCTGAAAGGTGCTTATAAGATTAACATTAACGAGAGCAAAACTAGGGTAATGGAGTGCAGTCTAAGAAAATTGGGTGATGCTGAAGGAATTAGATTAGGTAACGAAGAAATAAAAGAGGTAGATGAGTTTTGTTACTTGGGCAGTAAAATAACAAATGATGGTCGCAGTACGAAGGATATAAAATGCAGAATGGCAATGGGAAGAAAAGCATTTTTGAAAAAGAGAAATTTGCTAATTTCGAATATTAATTTAAGTGTAAGGAAGTCTTTTCTGAAAGCATTTGTGTGGAGTGTTGCCTTGCTGAAGATTAGGTGGGTAGATCGCATAACTAATGAAGAGGTACTGAACAGAATTGGTGAGAAAAGGAATTTTTGGCATACCTTGACTAAAAGAAGTGATCGCTTGGTAGGACACATTCTTAGACATCGAGGAATCGTAAATTTAGCATTGGAGGGAAGTGTGTGGGGTAAAAATCGCAAAGGGAGACCAAGAGACGCGTATAGTAAACAAATTCAAGTGGATGTGGGTTGTCGTTCTTATGATGAGATAAAAAAGCCTTGCTCAGCATAGGGTATTGTGGAGAGCTGCATCAAACCAGTCTTCGGACTGAAGACCATAACAACAACAACAATGAACTCGAGTCAAATTTAGGAATACTGTAATTTCCTCTATAGGATATTGAGATTTACAAAGTCAAATGCCTTGGATACATCACAAAATATTACCAGTGGACTGCAATTTATTGTCTAACTAGCTTATACCCGCGGCTCCGCTCGCGTGTTGGTTGATTATGATAGATAAGCTATATTTCAGTAGTGTGCTATGAGACTGGTTTTGAAGGATGAAATGAAATACAATACCTTCTTTAGAAACAAACACTTTCAATCAACATTCAAATAAAAATATAAAATTATGTGAAGTGCTTAATGATTTACAATAAATAATATATACATTATACCTTATAGCCTGTGCTGGAATACCTCAACACGTATGGTGAGTGCCCGTTTATGAAGAAAGTAAGTAGTGTAGGTCAAATCACACGTAAAAATGCACTCATTTCGAAGAATCAAATCACGAAATTTAACAATAATGATCGTAATAATGTCACAGATCGATCACTTGAACGTCATCGCTGGCCTTCAGTCCTAATTTTTTTAATAATTTGTCGACTTTCAACCACTATATCTTCGACCCCCTTATAGCTATCGGCATGGAAATGCTATGGTGTACAACGGGAGACTATGGACAACAATTACACACAGACTATTCGTTTGCGTACTGTAGTTTTCTCTGCAGAGCGAAATATTAACACACACACACGTAGAATTTTATATACACCAATAACTTTCCATATACTCCACCCTTTTATCATGATCAACCCTCAAGCAACAATGCAACCTATAAAACCATTTTCAAAGAGTAAATATAATTTTCAAAGAGTAGTTATTGTTTCGCATTTCGCGTTATTTTCTTCAAATTACTAAATATCTATCACATCGCTATAAAACCATGCCTTCGTCAGGTATAAATTAGTAACTGTACAAATACTTAAGTCTCTGAGTCTTGTCGTTCGGACGCGATAAGCGTGCATCGAACAGACATTCACATTAATATATATAGATAAATAGCTATCCGGTCGCCATAAAACCGTGCCTAAAGCCTTCCCTGGATAGACCTTAGTAACTGTACTAATTTTTAGCTCTTTATGTCTTGTGGTTCAGATGTGATAAACGTACACCAAAAAGACATTCACATTTATAGATATAGATGACTTTCATACACTCACATTGAATGTGTAGATAGCCTTTTTAATATCAGAACCCTTTAGGAATTAAATTGTGAGATGGGTAATATTTAATTGGTAGTCAGATGTTTAAGAATATGGCTGTACATTATATTATCTAAAATTTTTGAGCATGGAGGCAAAAGTGAAATTGGCAAAACTTTAATGGAATTTCTTTATCTCCTTTCTTATGCAATGGCTTTTAACTTCAGCATATTTCAACAATTCAGGAAATGTTTCACTGATCAAAGACGTTACAGAAGTAACTTAAAAAATCACAAACTCAGAGGTATACTGTTTAATTAAATTTGGTGATATGTTATCATATCCATTGGAATTTTTTTATTTTAAGGATTTTATAGTGGACATTACTTCTAGTGGTGTTTCGAGTGTCATCCTGATGTTACTGTACTTATTTGTAGTACAAATGTATGAGATATTCCATTGCAGCAATTACTGACCCTGATAACGCCATATTTTCAGACCGTGATAACCTCAGTTGACAGCATGAGCACACTTCTCAGTATGACTTTGCACCTTCTACAAAATGGAATGGCACTCGAACCCATCATCAAGCATGTATTCACTGTGTGAAGATATTGCTATTTTTGAGGAGTAATATTTTTCTGTTTGTCTCTTTATAATACATACAGAATACTAGTGTAAAATTTTTTCTTTGTTTCATGTTGTATAACAATATTTAGCATATTTCATGTTAACAATTTCTCATTCTCTCCGTATTACATATATATAAATGTTAGCTAGTTCTTATACTGTCTGTAATCTTTTGTTGTGTTCAATGTGTACTGTGAAGTCTAGAGAGAGAGGGAGAGTGGGAAGTATCGACAGTCAAATGTATACATGGTATGGGCACAGAATAGGGAGCTTGCAGAAGGGAAAGCTGGGGGCGGCGTCTTTGATCTGTATGTTACCAAGTGTTGCGCTCGACGCCATATTGAAAAGCAGCAAATGCGGAACTATACCACTTAGTACTTTGGCTGGAAATGGACTTTTTACGAACTGCAGCTAATCGCACCGACTTTTACAAAAGGAAACGGCTTCTTATTGTGCTCTCATCTACTTTCCACCCTCTTCTTGCACCTAATTGTAATCCAACAAAAAATAGGCCTAAATTTTAATACAACTACGAAAATGTACAGTGGAATCGATGATCGTTTTATTTGGTGCTTATCTCTAGAAAAATCCCAAATAATGCGGAGTTATGTGTGGGTAATTAGTTATAAACAAGAAAGGACTGTAAAACTGCCAGGTTTTATTTGACACGAATAAATTCGCACAAAATATTGAGTCAGACTTAAGCAGTACAACGTGATTACACAGAACTAATGACGTCTGGGCATATATAAAAGTTGTATTTGCTATAAGAGTATCATTAATTTACTGATCGGAGAAGGGCATATAGAGGAATCTGTCAACCACAGAGCAGGAACAGCATAAAATAATTATTCCCCTTAATCTATTTGTCTGAGTATCCGAAGAGCATTTGTTGCCAACATTAGCACAATACGCCTCCAATGCCGTAAGTAAAGTTTTACCTGCCTACTTACGCACTATTCTTTGTCATTCATTTTATATTATTCCCTGCAACGTTAAACTTATGAAATATAAATGTACTTCAACACGTCGATGCTGTTGAACTGCTGCAGCAACAGCAACAGCGAGAGTTATCGTCAAGAGAAGAAGCGAGGCTACTTTTAATAATTACGCACACATTTACTCTGATTCGAAACTGATAACATTTAACTTTCACTACACATATAGCGATGTTCACTTACTGCTCAGCATCTTTTGGGAAGGTGAAGAAACTTATATCCTTATTTGTATTATAATTATTGCGGCAATTAGGTGCTGAACACCATCGGCCGGCTTTTCTTTTATTGCTGCTCATAATAAAAACGGAACAGCTCCAACTACTGACACACAGTTCTTTCTTTTCTCTGCACTGCTCTGTACCAAATACTGGTTTACTTTTATGCGATTCAGGCTGTTCAAATACACAATTAACAAACAAAGACGGCGCATTACCACGCTACCTGATAGGGAGTGATCACACGCTTACTGCTTTTCAAGATGGCCGATTCCGCGCATGCGCACTAAATTTTGGACGACAGACTGCAGCGGGAGTTTCCTTTCTGTATATTCCTTATTCTGTGGTATGGGAGTCGCGCGAAAGCTGTTGTGAAATGTGGAGTGAAGGTTACTGCTGTCAGTGACAGTAGGAAGAAGAACAGAGATTAATCACACGTGCTCCGCATTCAGCGTAATGTTGAGATTTATCAGGTGAATTATTTCTGACAGAACGTTACACCACTTAATTACTGTGCTTATTTAAATGGACATGCAGTAACATTGACAACTTGCCGCTGTAAGGATTTATGACGAAACTCCAATAGGCAGTGTCAAATGCGAGTATATCGATAGTGACGGGAGTGCGCCATCTGGTAGAGCTAGTTATGGCGGTAAAAATAGTGCTGGAATATTCGGCTGATTTGTGTGTCCCCAACGCCGTGGGTAGACCCGTTAGCAAATACCGATTGTGTTAAGTGTTTCTACGGAATGTGATGATCAAGAAGAATCCAGTTCATTGGCAACCGCGCCGTTATGACTTGGGTAATAACAAGATACGTGTGATGTGCATATGCTACGACACGGTACTGCAAATTGATGTGATGCTGTGTGAAGAATCACCCGTACTTAGTATTGTGAGACAAAGGCCATGACAGTTTCCATGTTTATTACTACATGCTAACAGTTATCATTTGCTTGTGAATTAGTATGGAAAACCCCCACCCAACGACCTGTGTGTTAGAGAAACTTGAGCAGCGGTGGAGCGGCCGAGCGCATTGAGGTGCTATGCTACGATGCGCGAGGCCATTCCCAGTCGGGGGTTCGAATTCCCCCTCAGGCATGGATGTTTGTGCCGTCTTTTGTATAAACTAGGTCATAAGTAGTTTGCAACCTTAGGGACTGATGACCTCGCAGTTAAGTCCCATAAGCTTCATAAACATTTGAACTTTTTTTTTGAGTTACTACTTGAGACTAACGTTCCTACTAATATGTCAACCGATTCTGCTTTATCAGTTAGGCAACGGTCGTCCTAAAAGTCATGACTGGCTGTATTCCGATAACCACATTCGGCTTCCGCATGGTCTGCGGAGTGATCGTTGCAGACCCGGACCTCATCGTTCCACGCCTCCTCCCGACTGTATCGCATCCTTCCGACGAGAGTAACATGACCGGGCGGAAAACGACGAAGAGGCAGCCCAGCTGGAGAGCTCGGAAGAGTGTAACACAGGGAGCCGCCGTTAGTAGGACACTAGACGTCAACACATCCTCTCCCTTATACAGGATGTCCAGAAAAGGACTCCCTGATTTCAAAATCAAATATCTCGAAAACAATGATCGATAGAGGAATGCAGTAAACGGTGTGTTTATTGTGAAAGCTGTAAGAAGTTTATACATCAGTTTGAAATAATAGTTACAAAAGCTGCTAACAGATGGCGCTGTAATCGCCATATGTAATGCCTAGTATAAATAGTGAGCCGAAGCCCAGAACGATTCACACCTATAAATCAATCATGCGACCCGTCCTTTGTTCCTTCCATCCCACCTGGATTTCAGCCCCTCCTACTTTCTACAAATCCCTCTAGATTCTAGAACGCCACGCCCTCCGCCTCGCATACCGTATCAGACTCCCTTCCCCCACGTGGATCCTCTATGACCTAATCCCCTTCCATCCTCTCCTACAACAGCTCGAACATCTCCGACTCCTTTACACAATCCGCAAAATCGAGTCCCAAAACCCTCTGGTATACTCTATTCTCACCTCTGCCACGCCTCTGCCAAACCATTCCTCCCGGCCTTCACCTACATACGCTCCGTATCCTCTCCCAAAGCAATTTCCGCACCCTTCCTCTACCGGATACCGAACGTCGTCCCAATATCTACCCCTCCTACCAACTCTGATCCCTTCCCCTTAGCATCAGCACCCCTCCCCTCTCTCCCGTCCCTTTTCCTTCCCACCCGGTTGGCTACCCCTCTCCCATGCTCAGAGTCTCGTCAGTCCTTCTCTCCCCTCCTTTCTCTCTCTTCCCTCCCCTTCCCCCATCCCTGTCCAACCTGCCCCCCTCCATTCCCCCCCCCCCCCCCCGCGGGGGCGTCTCGACTTTTTACCAACGTGTACAGTGCCAGAGTGTCCAGTGTCGTGTGTTTTTAATCAGTGCCTCCCTGATAGCCGTCCCCAAGTTTTATTCTGTGCGCCGTCCACTGTCTTCGTGTTTGTCCTTAGTGTTTCTGCGATGTACTTTCAAATCGTCGCCGTGGCCAACTGTTTTTACTGCCTATGTGTGTTTTATTACTACTCGTCTGTTCTCGTTCTCTGATATATGTTTGTCCCGTTTGTCCATGTACGTTTTAGTCCATCAAAAACTCAGTGTGTCAATTGTTTTTAATTTCCGCAATTTTAATCCTCTGTTTTATATATTGTTTTTACTCTCTATCTTAACCTGTATGTCACATGGCTGACGAGCAGCCACCGCAGCTGCTGCCAGCCTGCCAACTGTTTCACGCAGTTGGCTTCAAAATCACAATAAAGGAAAAACAGAAACCCAGAGCGATCAGTTCCAGTATTGAAACGTGAAAGGAGGTTAGCGTACCGAAGGAAGAGGTTAAAACCATGTACTCCAATGAACAACACGTTTTTCTGGTGCTAGAGTACCACAGGTTAGAATAGTCCTACGGCAACAAGGCGAAGTTTTCAAGCACGATTTAATGTTACAAAAGGACGCGATGCGAAAACCATTCGTACGCTCTTCGCAAAATTTCAACGAACAGGCAGTGTAACTGATGATCTAGTGGGGCATGTTGGCCGCAAGCAAACCGCAGTTACGCCTGAAAATATCGCCACAGTTTCTGGAATTATTCAGCGAAATCCGATGACATCCGTCCGCAGAATTGCATTTGGTTTGAAGAGTTCCAGCACGCAGAAAATACTGAGAAAGAGCCTACACATGTTTCCAATCAAAATTCAAACGCACCAGGCCATACCCGTACGAGCTGTGCAACAAAGGGTTGCCTTTGCTAATCAGATGCTCACAATGATTGATAGTGAAGGATTTGACGTTGGCTGCATCTGGTTTACAGATGAAGCACACTTCCACCTGAATGGATACGTGAATAAGCAGAACTGGCGATTTTGGGGATCCGAAAAGCCATATTGGTGTGAAGCGAAACCCCTGTATTCTCCTAAAGTTACTTGTGGGCTGCAGTATGCAGCAGAGGCATTATTGGCCCTTTTTGCATTCGAGAAACCGTCATTGGTGCACGTTACGTTGCAATTTTGGAACAATTTGTCGACACACAGCAAGCGTTAGAGGATCGACCAGGTACTGAATGGTTCATGCAAGATGGAGTCCGACCACATCAGAACGAACAAGTGCTTCGTTTTCTTGAGGAATACTTCGGGAATCGAGTCATTGCTTTGAAATATCCCAAATTTACTGGTGCAGGCATGGATTGGCCTCCATATTCGCCAGATTTGACTCCCAATGACTTTTTCTTTGTGGGGCACAGTGAAAGGCATGGTCTACCCGAAGCATCCCGCCACGCTGGACGAGCTTGAATCGGCGATCTCAGTGGCATGTGAATCCATTTCGGTTGTGACACTACGAAATATGATGGCGAATTTCATTCTTAGTTTGCGCCACCTCTGTAGTGCCAATGGTGAACATTTTGAAAACATTGTGATGTGATTGTTTGCAAAGAGTGTTTCATACGATTATTTCACTTATGTATGCTGATATGAGCTGTACAGCGTACAGCGCCATCTGTTAGCAGCTTTTGTAACTTATTTCAAACTGCCGTATAAACTTCTTACAGCTTTCATAATAAACATACCGTTTACTGCATTCCTCTTTCGATCTTTGTTTTCGAGATATTTAATTTTGAAATCAGGGAGCCTTTACTGGACACCCTGTATTTCCCCTTTAGAATGGTTGCTGCGATCGCTCTTCCCGTTGCTGTGAAGTCCGATGTGATTGGAAATTAGCTTTGTTTGTAGCGTTTCGAGTTCTTCGACGCAAATTTCCGCGCCCGCGTCTCATACGCGGTATGCGTCTTAAAGTACAGACACTCAATAAATAAACACACAATTGGTTTTCGTTCCGAGTTTTACGCTTAGAAACACATTTGGCGATTTATTTTTATTTGTATATATTGTGTCGTAACAATGACAGAGTGATTAACTGTGTGACACCAATTTAGAGACTTGTTGCACTAAGTGAGCTAGTCTGTCATTGGCCTATGTTCAGTATATGACAACCTTTCCTTTATGTCGCCACTGCACGGTGTCAGCAGTGCGCAGAGAAATACACTCAGTTGTTGGAGTACACAGCAAACAGTCGTGGTAGACAGTAGATCTCTCTACCTGAGCAGGCTCACTAATTGATTATTTTGTTATCTGAAATGTTTAATTTTGTGCGCTCGAAAAACTGTAAAGTTCTAGCTAGTTTAAAGGTGTTGGTCAGTTACAAATAATTTTTCATTATTGGGAGTCATATCAGGAGCATTGACATTAATATAGCAGCAGTCGGATTGGCTTGTGTGGGCCTGTTAAAAGTAGTCTTGCTATTATTACAGAAATGTAGGGGCACCTTCTCAAGTCTCGTGCTTGTAATATTATTCGACAATAGTGCCAATATGTGTCAGTATCTCTGGTGTCGAATGGAGTGTAATATATTTAATACAAGACCTTTGCTTTATGTCGCCGGTGCGCGGCATCAGCAATGCGCAGAGAGCAGTGTTGCCAACTCGTACGATTATTATGGGGGCATACGATAATTTCAGTGCTTTTACGACGTACGATAGTACATTGTACGATATTGGCCAAACATACGATAATTTCTTTCTGGCTGGAGATAGGATTTAAACCGTCCATATCAAGTACACTTAATGCAATACGAATTGTCTATACAACTAAGGAACCGTAAATGAAATTAAACTCATTATAAGACTTACGTTACTACAATAATGACTACTACTTCTTACTACTACTATTACTACTACTGCTACTACTACTTCACGTATACCGTTGGCCCGATTAGTTACGTGTCAGTTTTCCTAATATCATTTTGGCAATTTACAAATAATGGTGTACATCGAAGTAGCGGCATCACTGTAGCGTAATACTACGTTGTGTTTCTGTGTGTTATAAAGAAAACTCTCAAGGGATGATATGAGGACGCATCAATGTAAATGAATCAGTCCTATTTTTTGTTTTTTGTTTTGTTTTGTTTTGTTTTAAAGACATGTTAATCAAAGGTGCGATAGATGCGCTACTTCGATCGATGTACACTGTTCCTTGGAAATTACCTTTATTTTTTCTATTAATCAATTAATTTGCTTTTTTAACCTTTATTGTCTAATGTACGATAATTCTGAATAAAAATCTATAATTTTCAGTGTGTAGTACGATGTTTCGCATTTACAAGTTTGCAACACTGGCAGGGAGAGAGACTCAGTTGTTAGAGAGAGATCTAGCAGTCATGGTAGGCATTAACTCTCTGTACTTTCGCAAAAACGTTCAAATGTTTGTTAAGCGTATGGGACTTAACTACGGGGTCATCAGTCCCTAAACTTACAAACTACTTATCAACTACCTTATACTAAGGACGGCACAAATATCCATGCCCGAGGGGGGATTCGAACCCCCGACCGAAGTGGCCGTGCAGACCGTGACTGGAGCGCCTCAGTCCCCTCGGCCACCGCGGCCGGCGTACTTTCGCAGACTCATTAATTTACGGAAGGATAAGGGCGCACATTCATTAATTATTTTGTTATATGAAATGTTAAATTCTATGCGTGTGGAAAACTGTAATAAATTGAAGATCTTGCCAGTTGAAAGATGTTACTCTGTTGCAATTAGCCGCTGCGGAGCGGCAGAGCGCATTGAGGCGCTATGATACGATGCACGAGGACGTTCGCCGTCGGGGGTTCGAATCCCCCTCGGCATGTATGTTTGTGCCGTCTTGAGTATAAGCTAGTTCATAAGTATATATTTTATTTATTTAATGCTCAGACATTTGATACATAGTCATTAGTCTTCTAACTTTCCAATACAATTGACCATCTGACATTCCGTCACAATACTGCAGTCTTTCTCAGTTTCTGAGATGCTCCCAATTCATAATGGTGTCTTCTCTTTCACATATAACACAATTCGGTGAGGGTAAGATTCCAATCCTGTGCAGGTGTTCCGCAAGGCAGTCGTGGCCAGTAATTCTTCGAAATACTTCGAAACTGTTGTTGATAAGTCTTTTAATGGAGATGTATGATAATTTTGGGCAATTTATTTGAGAAATCTTGGTTCCTCTTTTAGTTAGAAAGTCTGCAATTTCATTCCCATGTATACTTTTATGTGCTGGTATCAATTAAAAAACTATTTCAGTTCCAGCTTTGGTGATTGAGGCAATAGAGGATTTTATTTCATTAATGGAAGCACTTACAGGTGTTTGGAAGGATGCAATTGCCTGTATTGCAGAAGTTGAATCGCAAAATATAACAACCTTTTTGTGACCTTTCGATACGGACAAAAATTGTTTTAGTGCCAGGTTTATTTCCTCCAACTCTCCATCAAAATCGGAGTAATACAGTGCTAAAGCTTTGTAAAAACAAAATATTTCACTATAACTCCAGCACCAGCGATACTATTTGCTTCAGTCAAGGATCCATCTTTATATATATATATATATATATATATATATATATATATATATATATATATATATATATATATATATGTTTGCGAGTAATTAGCATTTATCATTTCTAGAACCATAATTTTAAGAAGTTCTTTATTCGTTTCTGTCTCAACAACCTTTTCATTCAATTGAAGTCTGAATATGACTGGGCATAGTTTAAGTGGACTGATTGGCGGAGCGAAGTCTTCTTTACTGATTGGTGGACAGTGGTCTTGTCTTACTGTATCAATACATTGCATAAAGCCTTTCTGTGTTTTCAGCCGGTTAGCATGATGTTGTTAGTTGTTCCAATATGTGTCATTGGGTCATCTGGTTAATTTTTCATGTTGGAGTAGTACCAATCTCATAATTTCTGATTTTACAGGTGGAATGTCAGTCGCTGCTTGAAGAGCCGAAATTGGTGTTGTTTTTACTGCTCCTGTAAGCAGGCGTAGAGCTTGATTTTGAAGAACCTTCTAAGTTCATAGGTAGTTTGTAAGTTTAGGGACTGACGACCCCCGTAGTTAAGTCCCATAAGCTTTACAGACATTTGATTTTGTTGCAACTACCTTTTTATTATTGGAAGTCATTATTACGATCACGGTCATTGATATATCAGCAGTCAAAATTTCATGTGACGATCTGCTAAAAGTAGTCATGCTATAATTAAAGAAATATAGGGGCACTTTAATGAACACTGTGTTCACCGATTTACCAAGCACGTCGGATCGATGCTATTGATGCATTATTTGCAAGGTAATAGTTGCGTCTTTTCCAAGCCATCAACAAAATTCTTTTATTTGATGTAGTATGCGTATTTTTGGCATTACTTGCTTCCAGAGTTTACAGTGGAGGCAACTGGAAAATTACGGGCTTTTAAATTCTTCCACGTAATTGATTATTAGGTTTTCAGTTCGTTAACCGCTGTATCGGCGCAAAATAAGATCTGCCCCTCTCCACCCTCCCCTTACCTTTTCCCCTCCTCAAGGCTAATGCTTCCCAAATCAGCACTTTCGACTGTCATGCCTTGACGAGGATTTGCCAAACTCGGCTCAGTTATAACAGAAAATTTCTCGATTTAAAGCCTCCGGAGTATTAAAAGATCTTCTGTGCATGGAACTATATGAGTAGCAATAGCTGATCCGGCGAACTTCGTACTGCCAATCAGTCAATGAGTATCGTGTTAATTTTTAGCTAAACCTAGTTAATGATTTTAAAAACGTAACAAAATGAATTAAGTTATATAGTTTATTTCGAAAATACATGTAAAGAAAATAGAAAGTCAACAAAAGTGTAAATATCAAGTATTTCGATGGGGTGTCAGCAAGACATTTGTTTTAATGAAGCTATATGTTTTGCTGCATGGGATGCACTCGGGTTGATTCTGATCACTGAAGGACATTCTGATATACGATATATTTCGTTTTGCTATCAGACACGAGAACAAATAAAGCAGAAGGTTTGCCGACACGTACAATTGGCCATAACAAAAACGTGAATTTTGTAGATTCAGACCACAAACACTCAAGAATTGGACTTGTGATTTGTTAATCGTCATGGCAAATAAAAGTCCATTTGGAAACGGAGCTCGTTTAAACCCAAAGGGCATATCTTTTGGGATCATCGAAATCCTCGGGATGAGAGCTTTTTTACACCTGCATTTTTTTCTTTGAGTTTCATTGCATGAATCACATTGATCATCAGTTTTCTTATAACCAAATGCGTTCCATTGAATAGTTTTGGTTGGCTTAGATTTCGTAGCATGGTGACTAATGCGCCCGCCTTTAGGTGTAAATTGTACAGTGGTATGCCAGACAAAATAATGTTCAAATGTTTGTTAAGCTTATGGGACTTAACTGCGGGGTCATCAGTTCCTAAACTTACAAATTACTTGTAAACTAACATATACTAAGGAGAGCACAAACGTCCATGCCCGAGGGAGGATTCGAGCCCCCGACGGGGAGCGGCCTCGCGCAACCCAGCATAGCGACTCAATCCGCTCGGCCACTCCGCCGCGGCGGTCTGCCAGGCACATCGAAGGAGTTTAGAAGTTCAGTTGGATAGTTGCTGGCTTTGTATTTCTTTGTTCTCTCCATTCGGATTTCCGATCGAGGTCGAACCATGAAATGAACCATATACTGTCGTTGAGTAGATAAACTTACGTATATGGTGTGGTGTCAAGAACACACACGAACAGGCGAGAACATCCAACGCATACATTTCATGACCTCTACACTGGTCGTTCCCCAGACATCAGTCCACTAGACCTTATGTTATGGGGTCATTTGGAGGAAGTGGTCTACGCAACTCAAATCAACGATGTACAGACACTGCTCGATCGCGTCTTCAGTGCGGGCCAGGACAAGTACTACAACAATCTATACTTCAAAATATTGTTATGGTTGTTACTGATCAAAATAAATCTATAATGATAGATATTATAATTAAAATAGTACTGTTTGGTAGTGTAATCGCAGGTTGTCAATAAAAATTGTGCCGTCCTTAGTCTTAGCTAGTTCATAAGTAGTTTGTAAGCTTAGGGACTGATGACCCCGTAGTTAAGTCCCATAAGTTCTACACACATTTGAACATTTGAATAAAAATTGCTTGACTGTACTTCAGTGGCTTATCAAATAATTGTGTCGTTGTAGTTGTGTGTGTTTGGTTAGCTGTAAATGAATCTGCACTTGAACTCAAACTTGCTAATCTGACTTAATACTTTATCCAATTAGTTAAGCAAGACTTTGAACAAAAAACAAATATGTAATTAAAACCACTTCCACTTCCAGCCCTGTGACTTTGTTCATATAATGGGAAATTTGACCTCCGGTAGAAAATAACCTGTTTCATTAAAGATTGCAAATGTTTGAACAATAGGGCATCAGCTTGCTGCAGAAGTGGCTGATTGGCAAATAGATCTGAGTTCGACAATTATTCCTGAATTATCTCACTGATTTTACGGCCTACCTGTGTGCAAGGAAAATGCCAAAAACTACTGCTGTTGCAAGGTCAAAAACTAACTACAGAATTCGCAGGAGTGCAATGCAAATCCACTAACTATACAAATACTAATTTTGTCCTTTCTGTAGTATTTAAAACAAATAGTTAATTGGGTTTCGGGATGAATGACTAACACGGAACAGACCTGAGGTTTAAGTTTAAATTTATGCAGTTTATATTTTTCTCATAAAAGGATAACATGAACTTAAACAATACTACACAAATATGGTGATTACAACTTGGGAATGTCTTACACAAATCTTTTCAGGAACCCATTTACTTCTACTATCATTTTCAACAAAAGAAAAACCAGCTAGTACTTTATACAAAGTAAATAAAAAAAATCGAAATTGTCTACTCACGCCGCGGTGGAGTAGCCGAGCGGTCTACAGCGTCTCGCTGCGGAGCGCGCGGTTGCTCGCCGTGGAGGTTCGAGTCCTCGCTGGGGCATGGGTGTGTGTGTTGTCCTTAGGGTAGTTTAGTTTAAGTAGTTTGTAAGCTACGGACTGATGACCACGCAGTTTGGTCCGATAGAATTACAAACAACATGTCTACATCACACTTCCTCCGTTTTTTGTACATTAAAAACATACTACATTCCTGCACTATACTTTTAATTATTTTAAAGAATGGACATAAAATACGAAAATAAAAGCATTCATGTTGAATGTCTGTTAGAGATGGACTACAATTATGCGAAGCGCGTAATAATGAAAAGATGACTCTCCTTACCTTTATTCTTCGTAATCTCAGAACATTTTCAAATTTAAATATTTCTTAACATTATCACACATAACAATAATCAAATGATCCGAGCTCACACGGCAATTCGCGACCTCATTAACACTAATCCTGCTCACCTGTCGGAGGCCGGCCACTAAACTCAGTAAGCTCAAACGCTTGACAGAGCAGACCAAAGATTGTCCTCGCGGAGCCAAGGGTATGATTTTACAGACATTCAACGTTATTAACATTGCATACCTACGTTTCAATGTTTATTGGACTTATTTTTCTTGTTTCTCAAAGTAATTAACACTTTCTTTGGACACCTTATATCATCATCATCATCATCATCATCGTTAGAAACTGATTATGCCTTTCAGCGTTCAGTCTGGGGCATAGTACCTTTAATAAAATTCCTCCATGATCCCCTATTCAATGCTAACATTGATGCCTCGTCTGATGTTATGCCTTTTACTTCAAAATCATTCTGCACCGAATCTAAATACTTTCTTCTTGGTCTACCTCGGCTCCTCTTACCCTCCGCTGCCGTGCTCATAAGTCTCTTAGGTAACCTTGCTTCTCCCACGCGTGTAACATGACCCCACCATCTCAGTCTGTTCGCTCTAACTGCTTCATCTATGGTGTTCATTCCCAGTTTTTTCTTTGATTTCCTCATTATGGAACCCTTTTGCCATTGTTCCCATCTATTAGTACCTGCAATCATTCTTGCTACTTTCATATCTGTAACCTCTACCTTATGAATAAGGTAACCTACATCCACCCAAATTTAACTGCCATAAAACCAAGTTGGTCGAAAGATAGAGCGGTGCACTGCTAACTTAGTCTTGGTACTTACTTTCTTCTTGCAGAAGAGAGTAGATCTTAGCTGAGCACTCACTGTATTAGCTTTGCTGCACCTCGATTCCAGTTCTATCACTATGTTGCCATCCTGTGAGAAAATACATCCCAGGTACTTGAAACTGTCTACCTGTTCTAACTTTGTTCCTCCTATTTGACACTCCATCTGTTTAAATCTCTTTCCCACAGACATTACTTTCGTTTTGAAGATGCTGATCTTCATATCATAATCCTTGCACCTCTGATCGAGCTCTGAAATATTAGTTTGCAACCTTTCAATTGAATCGGCCATTACAACAAAGTCATTCGCATATGCGAGACTACTTAATTTGTTTTCACCTATTTTAATCACGCCCTGCCAGTATACTGTTTTCAGCATATGATCCATGAATAGTATGAACAACAGTGGTGACAGGTTACAGCCTTGCCTTACCCCTGAAACTACCCTGAACCATGAGCTTAATTTGCCATCAACTCTAAATGCTGCCTGACAGTCTATGTAAAGCCTTTTAATTGCCTGCAGAAGTTTGCCTCCTATACCATAATCTTGAAGAACTGACAGTAGCTTCCTCCTAGGAACACGGTCATAAGCCTTTTCTAGATCTATGAAACACAGATACAATTCCCTGTTCCATTCATAGCACTTTTCCATTACCTGCCGTAAGCTAAAGATCTGGTCCTGACAGCCTCTAAGAGGCCTAAAACCACACTGATTTTCATCTAACTTGTCCTCAATTAATACTTGCACTTTCCATTCAACAATACCTGACAATATTTTGCCTACAACGCTAATTAGATACCTCGATAGTTGTTACAATCTTTTTTGTTTCCATGTTTGAAAATTGGCGTGATTACCGCTTTCGTCCACTCAGACGTAACCTGTGCCGATTCCCACGCCTTCTCAATTATCATATGTAACCATTTGAGACCTGATATTCCACTGTATTTGACGAGTTCCGGCTTAATTTCGTTTTTTTTATTTTTATTTTTTATTTTTTATTGTGGTTCCAATTCCCCTAAAAAAGGGGCGGGCTGGCAGCGCTCACTGGCGCTCTTCAGCCTAAAGAAATAAAATTTGTCAGCGGAGAACATAAAAACACAAAGGAGATAAAATTTTGGAGATAACACAGACATAAAACGGAGATTTAAAATGGAGATAAAATAAAGTACATAAAATGGAGGAAAACGGTGGTGACATAAAACACTTGGAACGGCGAAATTGGTGAATAAAAACAGTTGCTCGAATGTCAGTGGCACACACACATTTAAAATGAGCATAGGGCGGCGGCCATGGTGAGAATGTCCGCTATTTGGAGTTAAAACAAAAAGCACAACACACACTCGGCGAAATACACAAGTTAAAACTGACGGTGTCGGCTGCGGGTTGGCCGTCCACTGTTGTAAAATAAAACAATGTAACTGAAACACACCACACTCGTCGAAGCACAAAGGAGGTTCCGTAGATGGTGGGGCACTGACAGCATTGAAGGTGTGGGGGGGGGGGGGGGAAGGGGATGAAAGGAGAGGGAGAGGGTGGAGAGGAGCCACAGAGCCGGTAGGGAAGGGACGGGGGGGGGATGATGTCCCAGGAAGCCATCGAGAAGAAGGATAGGGGAGGGCGGTAAGAGGAGGATCCGGAGGGACGGGGGATGGAGGAGGGGAGAAGGGACAGGAAGGGAGGGATTAATTTCGTCCACCCCACCTTACATATGTACTCAAAAATGTAGTCATTGGAAAGTGAATGAATCGTGTATTTCACACTACCACAAACATGTTGCTGATGTGCTACAGCTCTAACGTATGTAGCACCATTACTTAAAGTACGCTGACTATGCGACTGTGCTATACTTGGTTATTGAGCCAATGCTGTCTAAACCATTTCCTAGAGAACCGGAACTGCCGTTATACACGCAGTGGAAAATATTTTCCGCCAGCAACCGCTGCGAGACTAGTTTAACCGCAGCGCGCGTTAAATCTGATCGCATCCTTCCGCTGAAGATACTGGGGACTCCATTCTGGCCGTGTGACGCGCGCGGCCACTAATGTGATTGCAGTCGTCGGAGATTAGTCTGATTGGGATGCAGTGGGCGAGCCTCATTTCGGGAGCCTCTATTTCTGTTCTCATCACTTCATTCAATACGCCAGTAATATAAACGGGAAGTCGATTCCGCAGCGCAGCGCGAGGCAATAATTTCCCTGTGGTGCGGTCGGAAAGCGTCGCGACCGTTACGGGGTGGGTAGCGCTTCTGTGTAATGTGCTCTGCTAATGGACGCTGGGGGAACGACCCTCTCACATTAAACACGTTATCAACCGAATATGTTCCGCTTTTAACAAGACACCGCGCGGCACTATTCAGGGTATGGTTTTGAGTACGTTTATTTATTTACTATAGTTTTCTGTTCCACAGGACTCAATTTAGGAGGGAGACTCCATGGTAATGGAGCAAGTCAAGACACGAATTTTTACACAAGAATGGTAATAGAAAGATAAAGTGAAAATAATCAATAAGGAAAAAAGATTAATTACCTTAATTCTTTAACTTTTCCAGGAGTTACTCGACAGAATAAAAGGAGTGAGCCAGGAGATAACACTTCAATTTAGATTTGAAAGCGTGTGGGTTAGTGCTAAGATTCTTTTATGCTCGTGGCAGCTTATTGAAAATGTTTCATAAAATGCATTTTTTTAAAAACCATCAGCTGTTTATTAAAAACCTTATACATCTACCAGTTTCGGTCATTGACCATCTTCATGGATAAACTATACAAAAAATACAAAATAAACGTAATTGATGTACACAAACACAGAGAGGACATAATCAGCAAAATTACATATAAAGAGACTGAAAATAGAGAAACATGTCAATTTAACATATAGTTAAAATACTTACAAGGATTTAAAACAGAATGGTAAAATGCATCAAATAAAATACATCCAACTGAGATAAACAGGAGTCAGTATAACTAAAAGTGTAAAAAATTACTGTGGTCATCTTAGATAAAATCTATCAGTCAAACATGACATAAAAGGTGAGAACAGTCTATGAATAAAAATGGAGGGAGTGGCTTGTGCTAATTGCATGAGTCAGAGATGATGAAACCTATGTTATCGATATTAGTAGTACCATTCAGGTATGTACACTATCTTTGGATGAACATCTTTGGATACAAATGTAAACAAAGTTACAAGGTTTAGTCATCAACAAATTACGACGAAATGTGTGTACAAAGGTTAACAATAACAAATAAAGTGTGGTGTAGTAAAATACAGTGTCACAGCATACAAAAAAAAAAAAAAAAGAAGTTATTACATCAATATATCGTGTTATAAATAAGAAAATAAAAGTGATCATCATCATAAACAGGTTTCATGCGTCAAGATAGAAGATTATACAAACAACATTGTACACACAAGTGTGCAGATCGAGTCCCAGATGAAAAAGGCAGGGCAAAACGTACCAATATCATAATTACATATATAGAGTAGAATGCCAAAGTAAAGTCCTAATCGCTGTGAAGACAGTAGTGATAAATCTGAAGTGGATTTAGAGTAACATAATTATTAACAAGCAGGTATTGTAACTTTAGTACAGAGTAGGACAACATATGTTTCTTGAATTATATAGTAAGGTAGCGTATACCAAGACATGAGGCTGCTTGTCACTTGTAAAAGTAACATATAGAAATTTGAAATGATAGGTAGCATGTAGATAAATAAACCAAGATCCTAAAGAATCATGTCAATATCGCATACACCTGAGGCAACATATGATGTGTGTTCATTGTTAATCATGACCAACCATAATCAACAAGACAATATACATATAATAAGATGAGGTTAAAAGTAAGTTACAGTGTTTACAAAAATGTTTACAGGGTTAATGAAAGTGATACAGAGGTAAAAAAAAAAATACAAACCATTAAAATACAGTGTAAAGTAATGAAAATGATTGCTGCAGAATACTGTACACATTTCTGCACAAGTGTCATGGTGGTGTGATGCAAATGTAGATTCGACTTCTGTCTAGTATTCACCGAGTGAAAGTTACTAACTCGTGGGAATAAGCTGATATTATTAACAACAAACGACATCAAAGAAAAAACGTATTGTGACGCCAGTGTCAAAATTCCCAGACTACTGAAAAGAGGTCGACATGACGTGCATGACTTACACCACATATTGCTCGAACCGCCCGTTTTTGCGCCAGAAATATCCTTTTTGCATCAGGCGAGGTTGCCCAAAAAAATAATGCCGTACGTCATAAGTGAGTGAAAGTAAGCGTAATAGACTACTTTTCGTGTTGAAAAATTACTTATTTCAGATATAGCAGAATTTACTTTTGGAACAAGGGCTGAACATGGGATTTCCGCGACAGCTTACTGTCCATCTGAATACCTAAAAAGTTGAACTGTTCAGTCTCACTTATCATATGCCCGTTATGTGTTATCAATATGTCAGTTTTCGTCAAATTATGTGTCAGAAATTGTGAAAACTGAGATTTACTGTGATTTAACATCAATTTGTTTTCTACAAGCCATGAACTTATCTCTTGAACTGCGTTACTTGATACTGTGTCAATATTACGAGCAACATCCTTCACTACCAAGCTGGTATCATCAGGAAACAAAAATATTTTACAGTCACCTGTTATACTCGAAGGCATATATTTTATATAAATAAGGAACAGCAACGGTCCCAAAACAGCCCCCTGGGGCACCCCACACTTAATTGTGCCCCATTGCCATTGTACTGTACGTACTTTGGTCTATTTTTCGACGTAGTTGCCGAGTTTGTTCAAACATCTTGTCTGTCTCTTCATACAATCTTGCCACCTGTTCCGATGACCAAGAGTTCACTGCCGTTTTGTAAAGCACTGATCTCGACACGTCAGGAAATTCGTTTGAGAGACCTGTTATTGTAAAGCTCCTCACGAATCCTCGCTTCAGCTGAAACCTCCAAATCATCTGTAATCGTCCTCATCATGAACGTTGTCACAGTCGTCTTTGAATTCTCGTACCCACTTACGCCCTTTTCCTTTATTCATAATACTTCGCAAATCTGTCGATGAATTTCTGCAGCAGACAGATTCCCTGATAACAAAAACCGTATCACTAAGCGAACCTCACACGCGGCGGGCGAGTTGATAGTCTTTAAACATTTTGGAAGCACAGAACACAACCGTACAGGTTAGCTAGAGAGCTGAAACTAAGCACAGTTGTTCCCGAGGCATGCCGGTACACGACATACTGGATCGTTGCGGTAAGTGCGCGGCCTACTAGTGTCTACAACAAGAGGGAACTTACTGGAAAAACGCGCCTCGTACATTGTTTGAGGTGGCATAAAAGACTTTTGAATTTGGTATGTAAATAGTTAATTCAAAATAATACATAATGTGGGTCTTCGTTAGGCAGTGGTGTAGGGGGCGGGGAGGGAGAAGATGAGGAGTGAGAGTTGAAGGAAGAAAGAGAGAGAGGGTAAGTGTGAAGAGACTGTGTGTGTGTGTGTGTGTGTGTGTGTGTGTGTCTTGGCAATTTGTTTGTAAATAATTGTTCAGTTCTTCAAGTTGAAACAGTCTTTCAAATTGTGGAAGAATCGACTTGCCCTCTTTCGAAGCCTAAAATATCACATATTCCACCAATAGCTCGCGTTAACCAACGAATAAACTAGCGCAGACTACACTACGACGTAACCTCTGATTGAAATGTACACTGCAGCCACGTTGGAGAGTCTACAGTGTCTACTGCTCTGTGTTATTATTTTGTCCACCCCTGTAACTGATAGCCACACATGCCAAAAGCCTGGGATAGTACCTGTCTCGTGGGCGAATGCACGCAGATCTACAGGTGTGGCAATGTTCCACAGATCACTGTATAAAACAGAGACAACCTACCGAAGATGCGCTGCAATCCGTCGATACATCCAATCAGATTCCTGCATGCAATACTGCCATCTCAGTCGGTTTTAGGCTCATTCTGCCAGATTTTACTAATACAAAATTGCAAAATATTCACGTCAGCCGAGAACCGAAAATCATCCACTTCTCTCGTATTTTAGTAAATTCGACGCAATTGTTGTTATGGTCTTCAGTCCGGAGACTGGTTTGATGCAACTCACCACCCTACTCTATCCTGAGCAAGCCTTTTCATCTCCTCATAAGAACGGCAACCACATCCATTTGAATCTGCTTACTATATGCGTCTCTTGGTCTCCCTCTGCGATTTTTACCCACACACTTCCCTCCAATGCTAAATTTACGATTCCTCGATGTCTAAGAATGTGTCCTACCAAGCGATCCCTCCTTTTAGTCACCCTATGCCAAAAATTCCTTTTCTCGCCAATTTTGTTCAGTACGACTTCATTAGATATGCGATCTACCCACCTAATCTTCAGCATTCTTCTATAGCACCACATTTCAAAAGCCTCTATTCTCTTCCTGTCCACACTGTTTATTATCGTCCATGTTTCACTCTCGTACAAGGGAACACTCCACACAAATGCCTTCAGAAAAGACTTCCTTACACTTATTGATATTCGATGTTAGCAAATTTCTATTTTTCAAAAATGCTTTTCTTCCCATTGCCATTCTGCATTTTATATCCTCTGTACTGCGACCGCCATATGTTCTTTTACTGCCCAAGTAACAAAACTTATCTACCACCTTCATTCTTTTTTTACCTAAACTAATTCCTTCAGCATCGCCTGATTTTCTAAGGCTACATTTCATTATATTTGTTTTGCCCTTATTAATGTTAATTTTATATGCTCTCTTCGACACACTGTCCATTGAATTTAACTGCTCTTTCAGGTCCTTTGCTGTCTCTGAAAGAATTACAATGTCATCAGCAAAACGCAATGTTTTTATTTCTTCACCCTGAACTGTAATCCCTATCCCAAATTTTTCCTTGCTTTCCTTCACCGCCCGATCGATGTACAAATTGAACAACGTCGGAGAAAGGCTACAACCCTGTCTTCCTCCCTTCCTAACTAATGCTTCCCTTTAATGCCCTTCGAGTCTAATAACTGCGGTCTGGCTTTTGTACAAGTTGTAAATAACTCTCCTTTCCCTGTATTTTACCCCTGCTGACTTCAGAATTTGAAAGAGTCTATTCCAGTCAACATTGTCAAAAGCTTTCTCCAAATCTATAAAAGCTAAAAATGTAGGTTTACCTTTCCTTAATCTATCTTCTAAGATAAGACGTAAAGTGAGTATTGCCGGCCGCGGTGGCCGAGGGGACTAAGGCGCTCCAGTCACGGTCTGCACGGCCACTACGGTCGGGGGCTCGAATTTCCCATCGGGCATGGGTATTTGTGCCGTCCTAGTTCGTAAGTAGTTCATAAGTAGTTTGTAAGTTTAGGGAGTGATGACCCCACAGTTAAGTCCCATGGACTATACAAACGTTTGAACATTTTTGGAAGTGAGTATTGCCTCCCGGGTGCCTACATTCCTCCTGAATCCAAACTGATTTTCTCCGAGGTTAGCTTCCACCAGCTTTTCTGCGCAATTTTTCGACGCAATTAACTAATTAAAAGTAAGTTTTTGCACGTTGTCATTGAAATATAAAGGTTCAAACAATTAATTACTTTGAGTAAATAAATGAATCAATGTTTTACATGGACATTTAGAAAAGATGGTAAACAAGAGAACCGAAGTGCAGTGGATCCAACAGGTGCAAAGAGATTTGGAAGAATTGGTAATATTGGAAGCAGAGATGAACAACAGGATGAATTGTTAATACAGTTTTCAGTTCTTTACAGGTTTAGAGGACAGAACTAGACCAAGAAAGTACGAGAATAAAAAGTACTAGAAAAGGAGGAAGACCAGAAGAAGCAATGCTGAAAAATTCAAATGTCTGTTAAACTTATGGGACTTAACTGCGGGTCATCAGTCCCTAAACTACTTATGAACAACCTTATACTAAATACAGCACAAACATCCATGCCCGAGGGAGGATTCGAATCCCCGACGGGGAACGGCCTCGTGCATCGGAGCTAGCGCCTCAATACGGTCTGCCGCTCCGTCGCGGCATCAATGCTGATACGAATTAAAGTGGTCCTGGCGAAAAATAAGTGGTAGCTTAATAATACATCGTCTATAGTCGGGCCCAAATATGACGATCCGTGGCTCCGCCTACTGGGCTGGGAGACCGCCCCGGTCGGAGAAACGGGATGAAACGATGTTGCCAAATAGTTCGTTGCCGGCGAGTGTAGCTAAAGGTCTGTGTTGTGTCAACAGAACTAGCAGAAGTGCACAGTGCAGCCGGACGCGCGCATGCGCAGAGCGAAGTACGCGTTTGACTTTATTCAATGGTCTGCGGCAGGGTTGCCAGGTGTGGCGATTTTTCGCATTCTTGGCTATCTTTTTCTTATAATAGTAGCCATTCTAGCAGTCTGGCGACTGGCGATTAAATTTGGCTATTAAAGGAATTGGTTGACGACTTAATGGCTATTTTATTTTACTTCAAATACAACGAATATAAAGCAATCACTCTTGAGACATTGCATCAATGATACCAGCTAAACTTCGGTGGAAAGCTGGGGAAATAAAATCAACCCACACAAGTTAGCACAAATGTTTTCAAGTATCATGGATATGTGGGAGAGTGACACAGAGATGTAAAGAAACTCAAGTTCCAGACTCTTGAAGATAGACGTAAACTACCTCATGTACCCTACTTACGATGGTTCAAGAACAGGCTTTAAACGATATCTCGAAGTATAGTACAACACCGTATGTATGGCTCCCGCTGAGAACATAACGATAAGATTATAAAAATTACAGCATGCAAGAAGGCATTTAAACAGTATTTTTCCGCGTTCCATTCGTCAACGCAACAGAAATTCGTAACAACTGCTACTATGAAGCAAGCCCTTTGCTACGCACTTCACAGTGGTTAAAAAATGGTTTACAGAGTATAAATGTCGATGAACAACACGCGGTGATTTCCCAGTCGTCCTCATGGCTGCTTTTTCATTGTGTCATGACGCATTATTACGAATTAAAGTCCATCTCACCTTAAAGTATGAAATGCTTAGTGCATTATTATAAATTAGCTCACTTCGAAATGTTGTAATGATTAAGGAAATGTTTGAAAGATTCAATAACTCTATTTAACATCTGTAAATATTTGTTTTTAAGAAGATGAACGTAATCGTACCTACGCTTGTGTAAGTTTGATAGAATGATTGTGTTGTAATTTTTAAAAGTTATGAAATTAATAAATGTGATAAATATAACTGAATTTCCGGAGTCTCTCTATTATATTTACAATGTGACAATATTTTGACTGCCCTCACTGTCAGTTGGTGGTGTGTCTGGGTTCAGTTCTTGGATGGACTCAGATAAATGTTATTGTGAAGTATGAGTTTCATTGGAAAGTTCAGTCTGATGTCTGTGAATGTGAGAGTGCCACAGTTTGTGTTACTTTTAGCTTGCTCCCTGAATTTCAGGATAATTATTGTCGAGTAACATGCCATAATTACCATAGCATAATAATGTTAACAGATTAATGGTTGCGATATTTGGATATTTTTACTGATGAAAAGATGGTTATATTTTGGCATTTTATTGATGAAAAGATGGCGATATTATGGCTACTTTTTATTTAAAATTTGGCGACAGAGCAATGGAAAAGCCTGGCAACTCTGGTCTGCGGGCGCAACTAGCGCTCAAAGCCGATTGGCGCAAGCACCAGGGATCATCGTATTTTGGCTCAACTATAACAGTCAGTTATTCTAATAATTACTGCCTACTCCATTCGTCTGGTGCAAGAACGCACTGCAGCGGAACCACATGGTTTGTTTGAATGAATATTCACTTTGTGGTGCCATTACAACCATTCTTACAGTACAGTGGCACCAACTTGTTCTTTTCCAATGTTTTTTTCTCACTTCGAATAAGAACTGCATGCTTCTGAAATACGTATTTCCAGTAAAGTGAATTGTTCCATTAAAAATTCACGTATAATACTTAGGAATAATACATTGCTCAAAACAGTTAGGAGATCAGGTGAGAAATCGTACACAATATAAATATTGTAGTGTAACAAGTGACACTACATTCCTTCCTACCGACTCAAGACGACCAAATTAATTAATTTAAGGAATTTAGCGAGGCAGGGCACGAGATTCTGCGTAGGGTTTTCTGTCTTCCCGGGTGGAAACTCGTGGTGGCACCTGCTACGGGCAGAGAAGTGTATGTGCAGGTTTACCAACATCAGATGCAGGAGCCTGCATAGAGGACGCAGCATGAAGTCCTTAATTAAATAAGTGTTCCATGGTGCAACGAAAAAACAGATGAGTGCAGTGTTGAAGGTTGTTGTCATTGTTGTGATGTATGAGAAGTTATATAGTCGGAAATATCAGAGCCTGGAACTGATCATAAAATGCAGTTTGATTCTATATAAATGTATATAGTGTGAATGAAGTTCTGTAAGTCACAGTATTTTGTGTCCCAGCCTCGTCGCTGCTTTTGTGTCTCGTTTCCGTCGTAGGTGTCGGTGTCCGAGTAGAAAAGTACCGAAGAATGCACGCTTGTGCAGGTACGAAGGTGAGCAGCCAGTGGGACAACAGAAACTAGAAACACTAGAGTAAATTAGAACGAGATATATATTTCACAGAGACTTAGTAATACTTTTACATAGCATACAGTACTGCAGAATGCTGATACATAGTTGAGCTAGAGGCCTGCCTAGTGCCTATCCGATAGCCAAGTCTTCACTGGTGCCTATCTGATTCCGAAGTGTTAACTGGTTCCTATCTCAGTCCCAAGTGAACGATGTCGTTCAGTGGTGGCCACGAGCGGTATAGCAGCAGGGGGCGCTCGTGGCTGACGTCGTAAGAACGCCGCGCCGTGCGTGCATGGCGGCGCGCGGCTAAAGTAGGTGGCGCGCACTTCAGACTTGTGCGACACCACACAGTACAATAAAGGAGTACTGTTATTTTTTCTGACATACAACTTTCATTTGAGTAGAAGAAGTATTTATGGATTGAAATGATAATTTCTCATCCTCTCAAGCTCTGATCAACTTTGGATACGATTGTCAGAAGTCTGCTACTTCAATAAAGTGACTTCTTGGTTGAGGAACAGACTAGCTGGGCCTCATAAGACAAGGAGTAAATAGCAGACTTCTATAAACCCGACTCAATATTACCTAAAACCATTATTAACTTTATATATATATATATATATATATATATATATATATATATATATATATATATATATATATATATATATATATTCTTGTGGTGTTTTGCAATTAACAGGCAAGGATAACACTGTTACACCTCAATATGGAAACTTATTTTATTCAGATATTGGTTACAACTGTAATTTGTAAGTGATGCACAACGATAATTTACTGTCTCTACTCTTTACTTGAGGCTTACGTGGCCTTTTTTTTTTACCATTCTTGTTGTCCTCTAATAGGGCGTGTGCCGCAGCGGTGTGGCCAAGTGCAATGAGGCGCTACGCTCCAATGCGCGAGGCCGTTTCCCGTTGTGGGTTCTAATCCCTCCCTCTCCTCGGGCATGGACAGGCGCGGCTCGTGGTTTTCATACTAGGGAAGGCTCTGACATTTACCGATCGGAACAAACCTAGACCTCGAGCTACGTATCAGTCTGTAATCACGACGATTTCCAGAAAGGGGGGGAAGCAATTAAAAATCAAAGGCTAAAACCAACAAAAAGCCCTCTGGCAGCTTTTATCTACTGATATTACGTCTCAAGACTTTATCGCAATAAACAGTACTAAACGACACCGTTTGCAGGAATCTTTAAAGTGGTGTGGATAAACTACGCTGCTTGCTTAATGTAAAGATAATTTCAATTGTAAACATGAGGTGTAATATATAATTGTGAGTAACAGTGAATAAAGTGCGCATTTTGATACACTTCTTTCATTCTTATCCGAACTTCATTATTGCGGCCACTCATAACAGGAACACCGTCGTAACACTGAGCTATCAGTTTTTCCGGTGGCTTTTCGCTCGTACAAAGGAAATAAATCTTTTATTTATTTACCCCAGTAATTCATAGCGAATTATGAAGACCAATTGAGACAAATTTGCACAGTCAGTCGTTTCGTCAACTTCGATTGCGAGGTAATTTGTCTGCGACAGTTCACTCCTTATGAGATTGAGGCGTACTTCATAAATCGATTCTAGCAGATCATTCTGAAGTAAAAGTCACTAAAACTTAGCCACAATACACGCACAAAAGACGAAACTAATAACACACGTCAACCGCAAACTCAAATCAGCGAGAACGGAATCGAAAGTAACGGGACGTATTTCGCGCTTTTTTCTTAAATCATTCGCAACTCTTTCGCTAGGTGGTGACACTTTACGGTCCGCATTGTAGTGCACTCTAGTGAGAAATTTGCGAACTTATTCTAACACCGGATACAACAGCCAATATCAGAAACAAAAAGATATCTAAACCTCTATTAAAACAGTAAAACTAACGAGTGGTAAACCGCACACCAAGACATAATAGACATATACAGAGACAAGAGATACGATAGTGGAGTTTCAGCCACTCTTTAATCTCTTTTGAAGTAAGCAGAAGAACGTGAAAGTAGTGTGGAGGTTGGTAGGACACCCTTAGGGTACAAGCTCGGAGCCTTTGAGAGGCCCATAAAAGCAGTACACCAACGAACCCCCACTCCCAACCCTCCACTACATGGAGCTAAACGACAACTCAAGGCGCAGCCTTAAGGCTACTACCCGATTGAAAAACATCGTTCAATATCAACAGTTCCAAAAACATTCATGTTCAAATGTTTGTAGAGTCTATGGGACTTAACTACGGGGTTATCAGTCCCTAAACTTACAAACTACTTATGAACTAGCTAAACCTAAGGACATGCCCGAGGGGGGATTCGAACCCCCGACCGTAGTGGCCATGCAGACCGTGACTGGAGCGCCTCAGTCTCCTTTTTTTTTTTTTTTTCTTAGATTAAAATTGTGTGCCAGAACCGGGACTCGAACCTGGGTCCTTTGCCTTTCGCTGGCAAGTGCTCTACCACTTTTTTTTTTTTTTGCCTTAGTCTCCTTTTTTTTTTTTTTTTTTGGGCCTCCCATCTCCCCTTATAGCCCGTCCTTGCACTCGCCATTTGTCGCCTTCATCGGCGTAGGCTTTCATTAGCCTTCTGCTTGAGAATAATGTTAAAGCTTCACAGCTATAAATAAATTCTTGAAAATAAAAGTAAAGAAAATTTATGTTCTCGCTGTAACTGATTTGTCTCTCACACTTGATTTTGAACCTGTCAGATGCTGTGCTATTTTTTTTTTTTTTATCTCGGTTGTTATTCCAGTCCTAGGAAGCTCCGAAGCTCGTCTTCTCATAGTTTGCTGCCAAATGCAGATAGTTCCACAATCTTTGTGATTGTCCTGTTCCGTTTTTCCTTCTTAGCATTTCAGCATCCGTATTTCGTCTTCTCATAACTTCGAGAGCCTTCGGTTTCGGAAAGCAACGCTGTTGTTCGAATCATTTGTTGATTAGTAGTTCTTGTGGGGTTTCTTACAAAGGAGTTAAAAAAAAAAAATATCCTTACATTGTAAAGTCAGGCTATTCTAAAAAACAAATTGCCTCTCCTTCTGAGTTCTTATTTAGGCTCGTAATGCTTGTCTCAATGTGAGCAAAGCACCTTGCACACGAAATAAATGTAGAAAAGAAATAAAAGGTACTACTTGCGAAGATAACTGATTTTTATCACCTTTCAATCTATACTAAATTTATCTAAGTTATGTTATTATGAACATTGTGAATTTATTTTCATTTATGGGGATTGCAGAACGACATTATGGTCCTTTATATATAAAAGAAAAAACTTTTAATAGATCTCCCTGTCGCCACTGGCCAGCTGTTTCAGGGTTCTGCTGAGGCCTTCACGGCTACCGTAGCGGCCACGGGGCCCACGAAGTCCCCACCGTACTTCACCCTCAGCAGCAATCCCCTACTTTAGCAAACCCCTACCGCCGAAATCCATTCATCCTACTCCTTGCTTCTGGAACACAATTCGCAACATGTTACCAAAGTTTTTCACATGATCTTTCCTCTGGTAAATTTTATAATATTCTCTTTGTACATATTCTCTATATTCCTGTAGACAATCAGTCCCCTTGTTACTGATAGTGTAGGTAACATAATGTCCTAGTAGCCATACGATAGCATTGTTTTTTTTGAGCTGGGAAATAAATTTCTTCTGGGAAGAAAATAACATTTGGATTAATGTCTCTCCCATCGCTCCGTCTTAGGAAGGCGACTTGGTTTTTAACATCCTGCCATATTTCTGCCAATCCTTTACAAGTAAAGCGATGCTCTAATGTATCGATTTCATGGCATTTTGAACATCTGCTTGTATCACTGAGGCCTATTGAATATAATTTCTCATTCGTGCTAATAATATTATTTACAACTCCGTACCATGCAGACTGTGTATCCGTTGTAAGAATTTTATTGCTTATGTTCTTCCAGATATTTTTCCAATTTTTATTGGGTTTCTTAACCTCCATTTTGTTTTGGTTGTCCTTGGATCTCATTCTTTCGAGAAAATACTTGCAGTTCTGCTTGTTTTTATCCCATGCAATGTCTTGCAAGTAGCTTAGTTCTAAGAAAAATTCTCGAATATATTTAAATTTATAGTTGATATTAATGATGTTGACAGGTGGCTGAAAGCTTTTTGGCTCAAACAATTTGAACAATTTTGCCGTTATACTGCTTGGATATTTATCAAAAAGTTGCAGGGTCCTCGTTATAAATAAAACGGTAGTTTTCTTCCGGATGTCCGTTAAACCAAGTCCCCCCTCTTCCACAGTTAAAGTCACTGTTCCGACAGCCACTCGAAATATTTGACCGTGCCAGATGTAACGGCAAACGGTTGCCATTATAGCTTTCGCTATGTCTTTCGGTATAGGTAAGACCTGTCCAATGTATGTTGCTTTGGATAAAACCGAACAATTAATGATTTTGATTTTTTGCTTCATATTGAGATCCCTCATGTAATTTAATATGAGAGAGCCGCGAATTTTGCCTAGAATTGTCTTCCAATTGGAGGCTATTGTTCGAAGTGGGCAACTATGGAGAGTTAGACCCAAAACAGTATGTTGTTCAACACATTTTGCCCAGGCAATCTGTACGTCGGTGAGTCCATTAAGTTTTAAAAAGGCACTCTTTGTTTCATTTACTTGTGCACCTGTTGCTTGAGAGTAAAGGTACACATTTTCTGTTAATCTTGCAGCATCGTCATTATTCCTGATAATCACACCTACGTCATCGGCATATGCATTGCATACCCTCTTCATTCCGGAAACAGATATACCCTCCAGTGCTTCTTCCAACCGTCGCATCAGAGGTTCCAAGGCAACTACATAGAGCATCATGGACAAGGGGCTCCCCTGGGGAATCCCACCAGCAATTGAAATATCCTTTGTATAGTGACAATTTATAGATACATTTGTTTTCATTCCCGTTAAAATGTTTTTTAAAACTTTCAGATTGTGGACATTAAGGCCCATGAATTTTAAGGTTCTAAAAAGGTAGGCATGATTAACCCTGTCAAAGGCCTTTGTGAAATCTATAAAAACCAGGCCACCATGTTCAGTAGTGTTCGAAAAAATGGAGACTATATCCCTATATTCACTTACGGTTTTAAAAATACTGCGTCCAGAAAGACACGTTTGGTGATACCCAATGATCTTCTCTAGGATTGGTGTTAACCTATCCTTAATTACTCTGGCTATTATTTTGTAGTCTGAATTAAGTAAACTTACTGGTCTCATTTTATTGATATCCTTTATTTCCGTATTCCTACCCTTTGGAATCAACACTGTGATACTTTGTTTAAAATCTGGAGGGACAGGTTCCCCATTCACAACTTCATTAATCATTTCAGTGAACTTGTTCCCTATTATATGCCAATATGAGTTATAAAACTCTATGGGCAATCCGTCAGGGCCTGGTGACTTTTTAGTCGGAGATGACTTAATGACATCTAGGACATCTTCTTGAGTAATTGCTACTTGCAGATTCCGATTGTCCTCTTCCGTTATTGCGTCCGCAAGTCCAGATGTGAATAAAAAATCTCTTGTCACAGATTCTTCGATCTCCTTTTCACTATAAAGAGTGTTGTAGAATCGATAAGCCTCATTCAGGATATCTTTTTGATTTGACAAGATTTTTTTATCCTCCGCTCTCAGGTGTTCAATGAAATTTCGTCTCCTCTGTTGTGCATGCCGTATGAGGTGATATACTGAAGCATTTTCCCCTTCTACAATAGTTTGCTCATGGGATTTAATTTTCAAGCCCTCTAGCTGTGTACTCTTCATATTTATTAGTTTTGCTTTTGTTCGATTTATTTGCCTTAAAATATCATCTGTCATTGGTTGTCCATATAATTCTCGTAAGCAGGAGTAATAAAATTCCATTGTATTCCTAGTCCATCTCATTCTCTCTTTGCCGTATGATATTACAGTAGCTCTCAATTTCTTCTTCGCAACCGTAACCCACCATTGGACAGTTGACCTATATTTGTGACGTTGTCTTAAAGAGGCCTGCCAGGCGTCGTCTATTTGTTGATTTAGCTCGTTTTCTAACAGCATACTTGTGTTTAATTTCCACAGCGATCTACCCCAGTACGTTTTCTGTTTTACCAACTTTACACTGCATTTGACTGCAAGATGGTCGGAGAATATAGTGGGTATAACTTCGATTGCAGCTATTTTATTTTCGAAATGCGATGAGACGTAAATTCTGTCAATTCTACTCTGCGATCTACTAGTAATGTAAGTAAACCTAACAAGGGTGGGGTATTTGATTTCCCATGCATCTCTCCATTTCATATTTGTTACTAAACCTTCAAGTTCTCTAGATTTATTGAAATTTGGGCGTTGGTCCTTTTCATTTAAAACGCAATTCCAGTCACCTCCTATTAAAACATTTGCAGGATTGTCTTTTAGTAAATGGAGAATATCACTTTTATAAAATCTGGCCCTTTCTGCTCTTAAATTGTTGCCCGATGGTGCATAAATATTTATTACATTTGTATTAAAAATTTTGCACCTGATACCCCTCCCCGATTCTAAAAGGCAGACGTCGTTTACTTCAATTCCATCCTTTGCAAGTATAGCTGTTCCACAGTTGTGCTCAGATGCTACATTTAAAAGTGTTTTATAACCAGAGATATATAGGTCTTTGATTTGAACCTCTTGCAATAGCGCTATATCTGTGTCAGACTGATACAGAAAGTCTTTAAGGGCGGCCATTTTAGTTGCGTTCTGTATTTTGTTTATATTCAGAGTCGTCACGTTATAATCTTGTTCCATTAATAGTATGCGAGAAAGTGGTTAATAGTTGAGGACAATTATATTTCTTTTTCTAAGTTTCTCCTTTTCTCCATCTTCTTTCTGTTTGTCTACATGTTGCATTTCAAACTGTTAGTAAAAGTCATCTTCTTCTGGTATAGACGCATCTTCCATTCCTTCATCTGTCTCCTGTGTCCAATCTAATCGCGCCTCTGAAGTGCCTGGACTTAACAAAGGTTCGTCTCTGGCCACTTCAGTGTTGTCGTCAGTTTCTTCCTTTCTGTTTCCTGGAGGGAGAGCCTTTGAAGTCTGTGCTGACTGTGAGACGTCTTTTTGCTTCTGTCGTTCTTTGACAGTTTTAAGTTTTTCCTGTAGAAGGGGGGCAATTTTCTCTGCGGCTTCGTGAGCCAACCTACGCTTTTTGTTCCTTCTTCGCTTTGGGGATCCTCCGTTGGATGAGTCAGGTGATTTGTCTTGGGAATCCGCCGAGGATCTCTCAGGTGATACTTGTTCCTTATCTTGAATCCGTTTTGGATTGCCATTTTTCAACTCAGTATTTAAATCTTTCTGTATTGCACTTGTAATTTGGAGTTCTTTCCCTTTGCCGTCCTTCTGCAGACTTTGGTTTTCATTTCCATTTCCACTTTGGCCTTCTGTGGACTGCGTCTGACTGCCTGACGCTTCCTCGAAATCCATTGCGGATATTTCGGAAGTCGTTGTCTCTTCATGTTGTATAACCGAAGAGCACCGTCCACTTCCAGTTTCTGTGTTGGCAAAAGTCGGCGCCTGCACATTCGATAGGACATCTGCTTCACAAGGTTTGTCACCGTTTTCCGCAGCTGGGGGGCTCGCGTTGCTGGTCTTTGCTTCCTCTACGTGGCTCGGCTCTGTGTTGTTTACTGGCTCGGCCGGTGCGGCGGCCACTTCCTCCTGCCCAGCGGGGCCGCGCGGGTACGCGGCGGCAGCGTACGTCAGCCTGAGGCTGACCGCCTGGCCGGGCACGGCGGGTTCTGCAGCCGGCAGCTGCGGGACGCGCCTCTTGCTGCACTCGCTCCTGATGTGTTCCGTAGAATTACACAGGGCGCACGTTCTGGGCTGTCCGTCATATATTATTAAGGCACGATAGCCACTCACATTTATGTATGAGGGTATGTGCTTATAAAGCTCTATCTTCACTTGTCGGATGTTGGAAATTATTCTGCCGTAGGGCCGAAGAACTTTGTTGATTTCCTCGTCCGGCATTTCAAAAGGAAGTTCAAAAATGCGGACCGTCCGAATTCCTAAACCAGCGTGACAGACAGGAACGTCACTCACACTACCGTCAGAATGATTGAACTTTATGACACCGCCAAACTTATCTACTATTGAACAACATAGTTCAGGACTTTTCAGTTTCACGAACGCAGCATTTGTTACAAAGGACAAATATACACCTATTACGTCACTCTCATGAATCTGTACTTTTTCTATAAACCATTGCTTCACTTCATATGCTTTCGGTCTTACATGACATCTGTCGAAAGTAAATTTGATCGTATCTTTCCTCAAGATATTAATCGTGCTCATTCTGTCTGCTTTTTCGTTTCAAACACAGCCACAATTAGCTAAGCAAAGTGGTTAGAACTAACCTTAAACACAGCGACTCAGCCGTTGTTTACTTCGCGAACGCCAGCACTGCCGCCACGCGTCCGTCCCGCACTGCGGCTGCCACTCGAATGGTTCACTCCTTATGAGATTGAGGCGTACTTCATAAATCGATTCTAGCAGATCATTCTGAAGTAAAAGTCACTAAAACTTAGCCACAATACACGCACAAAAGACGAAACTAATAACACACATCAACCGCAAACTCAAATCAGCGAGAACGGAATCGAAAGTAACGGGACGTATTTCGCGCGCTTTTTTCTTAAATCATTCCCAACTCTTTCGCTAGGTGGTGACACTTTACGGTCCGCATTGTAGTGCACTCTAGTGAGAAATTTGCGAACTTATTCTAACACCGGATACAACAGCCAATATCAGAAACAAAAAGATATCTAAACCTCTATTAAAACAGTAAAACTAACGAGTGGTAAACCGCACACCAAGACATAATAGACATATACAGAGACAAGAGATACGATAGTGGAGTTTCAGCCACTCTTTAATCTCTTTTGAAGTAAGCAGAAGAACGTGAAAGTAGTGTGGAGGTTGGTAGGACACCCTTAGGGTACAAGCTCGGAGCCTTTGAGAGGCCCATAAAAGCAGTACACCAACGAACCCCCACTCCCAACCCTCCACTACATGGAGCTAAACGACAACTCAAGGCGCAGCCTTAAGGCTACTACCCGATTGAAAAACATCGTTCAATATCAACAGTTCCAAAAACATTCATGTTCAAATGTTTGTAGAGTCTATGGGACTTAACTACGGGGTTATCAGTCCCTAAACTTACAAACTACTTATGAACTAGCTAAACCTAAGGACATGCCCGAGGGGGGATTCGAACCCCCGACCGTAGTGGCCATGCAGAACGTGACTGGAGCGCCTCAGTCTCCTCGGCCACTGCGGCCGGCAAAAACATTCATCTTCATTCTTTACATCCGTGTGACGGAAAAATGATAAATGAAATCTGATGATTATAAGTCTGTAGTTCTTCAGTTTCTCCCGGCATATTTGATGATCAAAATATCCACGGGTGTACTGCCGGTCTATAGTGTCCAACGGGCACAACAACTTGTGCGACACAAGTGACGACCTCATAAACCGTGACTCTGGCTATAATCTTAGCAAAGCTTGGGAACCAGCGATTGGGTTAATTAAGAGTAAATCTAGCAAACGTAACGAAGTGACGACCACGGCGGACAGAGCCCTCACACCGACGTCTTCTCAGACGCCGGCGCAATCGGTTCCACTGCGCGGCCGCGGCGCGGGGCGCGGACCGCGGAGGGGTCGCTCCGCGGGCCGCGGGTATTTAAATGGCCCGCTACCGGGCTAGAACCCAGTTCCCTTCGAGCAGCCGTAGCGTGCGGACCTCCGTGCAGGCGCGTTTCCAGGAGCTCAGTCCGTCAGTTCACCTGATGATGGCGACATGTATGATCGCCGAAATATTGTGCCCGTTGGACACTATAGACCGGCAGTACACCCGTGGATATTTTGATTATAATTCTGTAATCTGTTGTTGATACATATATTTCAAATATTTTTTTGGGGGCGGCTCCGCCTCAGAGCCTTTAATTACGAGCCGCGGCTGGGCATGGATGTTTGTTCTGCCTTTAGTATAAGATAGTTTATAAGTAGTTTGTAAGTTTAGGGACTGACGACCCCGCAGTTAAGTCCCTTAAGCTTCACAAACATTTGAACAATACAATGTATAATCACCTTGGACGACTAGTAGAGAGCCACGGTGGAGTAGCCGAATGGTCTAAAGCGTCTCGCTGCGGAGCGCGGTAGCTCGCCGTGGAGGTTCGAGTCCTCCCTGGGGCATTAGTGTGTGTGTGTGTGTGTGTTGCCCTTAGGTTAGTTTACCTAAGTTTAATTAGGCTACGGACTGATGACCACGCAGTTAGGTCCGACAGATTTACAGTATAATAAAAATAATAATAAGACTAGTAGAGTTGCACATTTGCGTGACAAGGCCAGTATGAGGTTATGAATCGCCTCTTGAGGGATATTTGGCCATTCTTTCATGCGTGCCAATGGCGTATCCAGGATCGTGGTATGGTGGGAGGGGTGGGGCTGAGGTCAATCACCGAGCTGACGTGATATGTATATAGGGTTACCAAATCATTCGGTTTTTCCGGGGCCCACCCGGTTTTTTAGTCTCTATTTCAGCCTACCGGTTGCAAACATCCAAAACAGTAAAAATCCTCAGATTTTTTGGTTATCCACATCAAACTGTTGTTCTGTGGTGTCGAGTGTGATTTGACGGAGTAAAACTGGAGAGATAAAAACAAGCTGACAACCAGATGTGTGTCATCTGTCGCGGCACACGGCGTAATTACAAGTTTGTACATAGTGTCTCCAGTTACCTACACAAATTAAAATATTGTGTATTTAAGGTAAAAAAAAGACTGTCTTTTGAAGTGTATTCTGTTCTCTGCCGGCCGCGGTGGCCGAGGAGACTGAGGCGCTCCAGTCACGGTCTGCACGGCCACTACGGTCGGGGGTTTGAATCCCCCCTCGGGCATGGATATTTGTGCCGTCTTTAGTATAAGGAAGTTGATACGTAGTTTGTAAGTTTAGGGACTGATGACCCCGTAGTTAAGTCCCATAAGCTTAACAAACATTTCAACATATTCTGTTCTCTCTGATTCTGTGTCAAGTCTACAAGAGAGAGCTAAAAATAACTTCGTTCCCCTAAAAATAAGAGATGCCGTCTCTAAATGTGACAATGACCCGGTTGTTCACATGTTCAGGAAAGACATGAACGCTTTTTATACTATATGTAGTGATTACATTAGTAAGTGGATTAGGCAGTATGAGGAATTAACTGTATTTAATTAGTTAACTCTAAACAAGGAAATTGATTGTGAAAGTGTGGAAAATATTGTTGCCTACTTGAGAAACAGAAACGTTATTGTCAATGACATTGGATTGTTTGATGAGGTAACTCGCCTAAAAACATTTCTGTGTGAACAGTTCAATCCGAAACTGGGCCAACATTTTTGGAAAAAAACTGTGTCTGATAGATGGTGTGAATTCACGAATCATCGTTCAAGAGATGAATATTCAGAACTTTTAAAAATTGTTCAGTACTTTTTCGCAATCCCTGCCCACAATGCCACTGTAGAAACGGTATTTTCATTATTAAATATACAATGAACTGATGAAAGAATTCGAATGCCTGTACAATATGTAAGAGATTTGTTGATCATTAGTTACAACTATAAAGATATCACTTGCTCTCAGTTCTATGACAATATCAAAACCAACAAAGAATTACTTAAGAAAACTCGAGGAAGTCATAAATATGATTTTGTAAAAACAGAAAAAGCTGTTGTTGTTGAAATAAAGATTATCTGCAACACCTCGCTCCTCCCCGGTTTTTTTTTGAAAATTTGGTAACCCTATATATATCAGAACAGAGGGCTGCGTCTTTACTCATGTTGGAAGGGTTGATCTCCTCCTTTTTTCTTCCCCCCCCCCCTCCCTCTATCTAGGAGGAACAGCTGCGAGGTCTGGGGAGGGGGCCTCCAGGAGGGTCGGGGGGGGGGGGGCTCCAGCTCGACAACTCCCCCCCCCCTCCCATGGATACGCCACTGGTAAGTGCAACATTTCTCCTAAGAGCATCCCAGACATGCCCAATTAGGTTTAAGTCCGGTGAAGAAGCTGCCCACTCCATTCGTTATGTACCCTCAGCTCCAGTCACAGCCTGCACGGCCACTACGGTCGGGGGTTCGAATCCTCCCTCGGGCATGGATATTTGTGCCATCCTTAGACTTAGCTAGTTCATAAGTAGTTTGTAAGTTTAGGGACTGATGACCCCGTAGTTAAGTCCCATACGCTAAAACGGTGTCGTGGTTTTAATGGGGCACACACCATAGGCTTGCGTGCGTAGAGTACACATTCCCGAAGGAGATTTCGGACTGATTGATATTGCGTGTCCTATTGCTGCCTGGAGGTTGCGTTGCTGCCGAGTTGCATTCAGTTTCTCGTCTCGACGGATTGTTAACCGGTGCTAAAGGTTATCTTATCTCTTGCTGATGTTACCCGTGGTCATTCTTGGAATTGCCTTCTTTTAATTTTCTGAAATAGCGTCCACATCCTGGAAATTACACTTCGGGACACTCCAATGGCTGCAGCCACCTGCCTCTGTGTTTGTCCCACTTCCAACCTTCAAAATGTTCAAATGTTTGTAGCACTTATGGGACTTAACTACGGGGTCATCGGTCCCTAAGCTTACAAACTACTTATGAACTAGCTAAGACTAAGGACGGCACAAATATCCATGCCCGAGGGGGGATTCGAACCCCCCGACCGTAGTGACCGTGCAGACCGTGACTGAAGCGCCTCAATCCCCTCGGCCACAGCGGCCAGCTTCCAACCTTCCTATGGCTCTCCATGCCATAGCTTCGAATAAGTCAAGTTGTTGCTGCAGTATACTGCTATTTTTTGTAAATTTTTGTTTGTAAATCTATGGGACTTCACTGCTTTGGTCTTAGTCCCTAGCTTAGAAATTATTTAAACTAAGGTAAACGAACCTAAGGACAACACAAACACCCATGCCCGAGAGGGAACTCGAATCCCCGACGGCGAACGCAGCACGGCGCCCAAGTACGCACGGCCATTCCACCGCGGCCATTATACAGCCTGCTCATTACAACAATCTGACCAAGCTGCTTGTGTAATTTGTATGGTAGAGTTCTTGTTGTTGTTTAGAGGGGACTAAACTACGTGGTCATCAGTCCCCTGTTCCTAACAAAGAACGTGCAGTGGATTGGAAACAATGGCAGTATGGACCTGGAGACATAGACTGGATACCCAAGAGGAGTACATGCCAACGATGAACTTTCACCAACATCACAAATACAGAAAATAAAACAGAGCGTTCAATTTTACTAAAGTTTGACAACGGAAGTCCGTGACTGGCTGGTCACTGTGATAACAATGGACGAGCCAGTCACGTGGCACACAATAATGTCTGCTAGTCAAAAGACATAAGACACTAAAATACGGTTTAAAGTCAGGAGAAAGCACCCTCCATTAAATGGCATGGTAAAAGCCGGCTGCACAGATAAAACATCGCACAGACTCAGCCGTTGAGGCATCGTTCCCTAGCACTAAGGATGCGGCACGGGTTAAAAGACCGCCGCAAGGGGGCTAAAATATTACAGTCTATCAGGAGATCAACGACTGTCAAAGCAACACCACCGGGACACATGGGCGGTGGCTCACGTCGAAGTAAATAGTCGTGAGTCAACCAAGTGTGCCCAACACAGAGAATTTGTATGGTAAACACATGTCAACATAAATCCCCTCTGCAGTAACTTTCTGTTATTACCACTATCTCTGTTGCCGTAACGTTGTGGTCTCTACTCCGCAGAACCGACAGAAAGACGTCGAACTATTTTACCATTTTAGTTCATACTCCAGATGACAATAGTTCAGAACCTTAGACATCTCAAGTGGTCCCCAAACTGTTTTCACCAGTGTCGATAGTTAACTTGGTTTCTGTCTAATGTATGTTTTAATAACACACCAATTAAAATATAGTACGATAGTGCCAATATATGAAATTATTAAAATGGGAAGAACCAGCTTTGGCCGCATTGAAATCTTTATTTTTAAGGTACAATACAGATCGATTTCGGTCAGTGTCTGACTATCCTCACTGCCGCAAAAAAAGTCAAAATAACACAAAATCAGCATCTAGAAGTCATACAAAAATTGAAAAACCTAATTGACAATATTCGGACGTATAGGCTATCACAATATGAAGAGAAGAAATACAACACGATGTCATACCATGAATCCAAGCCCCGTGGGCCCACAAAAACTCGCACTTTGCATATTTACATCAAGTAGGCAGTACATCAGTAGAAAGTCAAACAAACTGATTTCTTAGCTAACAAACCTAGCTGCGTGTGTGCGGATAGCACCCAGCGCCCTGACTTTTTTTACAGCACTGAGGATGGTCAGACACTGACCTAAATCGATCTGTAAAAAGGTAAAGCAGTCAACAATCCGAAGATTGGTTTGAACACCACAGTGCTTTACTAGGCATGGTCCTGTTTGGAGGTGGTATGCCGTTGCCTTCCTCCGACCTTCGAACTGACTTACCCAGCCAGTTATAGGGGGACCTACAGTTTGACGTGGGTTCCGAACCACGGTGCTACTCGGTATTTTTCACATGAGCAGTACTGCCAGAGGTGAAAGAAGTGGAAAGTGACAGATAAAAATTCTACGACCTGGCGGGGATCGAACCCGCGACCTTTGCATTTGTAGTCTGGCACTCTACCACTGTGCAACCGAGGCGCACTAATCGATCTTTATTGTATATAAAAAATAATGATTTCAATGCGGTCAAAGCTGGTTCTTCCAATTTTGATAATTTTAATGAGGTCGCTCTGCACCAGATTCCGGATGGAGTCGCCTACATGTAATACATGAAATGTTAATTCCTTGAGGTCATATTGATCCTCGCGTTAATCAGTGTAATAAAATACTGTCGGTAGGTTAGAAATGGCCCCCGTACATAACTAATGGATGAATCACTCCAGTAAAGGGAACAGATTTCAAATGACACGAATGCTTCTGCGCAAGCGCCTCTGCTTCAACGAACATAGAACTTCGTGAACTGTAAATTTAGGAAAGTAACGAATTCGCGGTACCTTACAGCGCGAACGTCGAGGTAAATCAGTGAGCAATCTGCATCCGGATGAGTGCTCCGTATTGGATTAGGACGAGTCCACACGAGCCGGTGTTTGCTAGCGTGCACTTCCGCTTTCATCAGCCAGCGTGCCCTCTGGCCCGCGCTGTGTCTTAAACGTCCGGGAACCGCCGCATCTTCAGAGGATGCCGAAAGAAGCCGGGGGGAGACGCCAGAGATTAAATGCAAATAGGGGGCGCCTCTGGCAGAGTCAATATTGTATCAGCGGATCAGAATTAGCCGGAGTTGGGAGTTTGCTGATGGAGGAACAACAAGGCGGCGGCAGCGGCGGCCGTAAGTGTTCCCTGTTTGCCGGCCTCTGGGGCCCCCCGCCCCCCCAGGCCCCCTCCCCCCAGGCCCCCCTCGTCCCCCAGACTCCGCAGAGTCCACACTGCCCGCCTACCCCACAAGCGGCAGCAGTTTCTCCCTCTGCACTCTCACGTGCCGCCTAACTCAAAGCTAATCCCATGTTTACACCTAAAGCAATCAACATCTCTGAAATTCTGTTTTACTTTGATCCAGTGGCGGCTGGTGATAATGTGCTAATGTGCTGCAGCACACTGTGAATATATTACTATAATCATGCCATTTCTCTTCGAATGCAAGCGAGAAATCGCTATAAAATTGCACCCTCTCTCTTCTCAGTTGGGAAGGGAGTAAGACAGGTTTGTAGCCTTTCTCCTTATGTTATTCAATTAGTATATCGAGCAGGCGGTGAAGGAAAGCGAGGAAAAATTTTGAATAGGGATTAAAGTTCAGGGGGAAGAAATAAAAACATTGCGTTTTGCTGATGACATTGTAATTCTGTCAGAGACAGCAAAGGACCTAGAAGAGCAGTTGAATGGAATGGACAGGGTGTTGAAGAACATTAACAAGAGCAAAACAAAAATAATGGAATGCGATCTTAGAAAATCAGGCGATGCTCAAGGAATTAGATTAGGTAACGAAACAATGAAGGTGATAGATGAGTTTTGTTACATGGGTAGTAAAATAACATGCGATTTTCGCAGTACAGAGGATATAAAATGCAGAACGGCAATGGGAAGAAAAGCATTTTTCAAAAAGAGAAATTTGCTAACATCGAATATTAATGTAAGTGTAAGGAAGTCTTTTCTGAAGGCATTTGTGTGGAGTGTTGCCTTGTACGGGAGTGAAACATGGACGATAAGCAGTGCGGACAGGAAGAGAATAGAGGCTTTTGAAATGTGGTGTTACAGAAGAATGCTGCAGATTAGGTGGGTAGACCGCATAACTAATGAAGAGGTACTGAACAGAATTGGTGAGAAAAAGAATTTTTGGCATACCCTGATTAAAAGAAGGGATCGTTTGGTAGGACACATTCTTAGACATCGAGGAATCGTAAATATAGCATTGGAGGGAAGTGTGTGGGGTAAAAATCGCAGAGGGAGACCAAGAGACGCGTATAGTAAGCAGATTCAAGTGGATGTGGGTTGCCGGCCTTATGGGGAGATGAAAAGGCATGTTCAGGATAGAGTAGGGTGGAGAGCTGCATCAAACCAGTCTCCGGACTGAAGACCATAACAACAACTCTTGGAATACGAGCCAGATATCACAATAAAATTATGCCAATTCCCTTCCAATGCGTATTAGAATGACAGTAATAAGGATGAAAACGCATTTTGGAGCGCTCTCGCCGCGATAGCTGGTAACCAGCTCCGTGTGCTGAAGTGGGATTCAGCCGCGCTGGTACGTGCGCAGAGAGGCGGCGCAGTCGTCTGTTCGCTACTGCGCATGCACGTGACGTCAGGCCTGGAGATTCATCTGTGCTGAGACCGACCGCAGCACCAGATCAATATTTCTCAATTTCTCTTCGCGCTCCGTGTAACGGCTGCGGAAGAATAGTATATGACGAATATTGCGGCATACAGAGTCAAATAGCGCGCTGGCTCAGGCGTCTTGCGTGTTGTCTCTCAAACCTACCTGTGTGAGGCTCGTATTCAAATACCTGTGAGTCTAAATTTTTAATTTCTGTAAATAAAATTAATATTTTTAAACGTTATATTTACTGCCTGCAGTGAATACAAGCAGTTGGCAGCGCTGTAATAAATTCCCCTGAAGGTCGTACTGTCAATACAGTATTAATTGATATTTAATTAAAGGCAATCATACAAAGGTTGACTTTTTATTTTAGTTTATTTTGTGTCCTGTTTATTTTTGTAATATTGTAGCACACTGGTCAAGTTTTGTACGAGCCGCCAATGCTTTGATCCACTATGAATTCCCAAATCACTGAATTACTAGTTTTAAATAATGGACGGTTGTAAGCAGCATTGCCAGACGTAGGGAATCTGCCCTACTCTTAGGTACTATTAGGTATTAAAATCGTGTAGGGAATTTTCATCCAAAAGTCCCCAACGCGTAGGTACTTTGGTAAAATTTTTACAATTGCCGACACATGCCTAGCGGGTAATGTTGGCAACACAACAGTTGTCAGCACGCGTGAATGAAGCCGACCAATTGTGGCTAAGTTTGAAGTAGCCAATGATATTTTAGACGGCATAGTTGTTTTCTGTTCATAGTAAACAATATTAATTTGAAAACTTAGTTTGGGACACATTAAAATTGATGAGAAATTTGATGATTTCAATGTGTATCAGTGGACAGGGAGTCGGTTTAAAAATAGTGTTAGAAAATGTCAGCACAAGGAAAATGTATTGTTTCCATAAACGAAAGACGTTTTATTACCTTGACTAAACTGTTACTTATTTACGTCAGAACGATATACTAGATAGTACTTGTAAATGAGAAGCTGCTGACAAGAAAACGCTAAAACATTTGCGACAGCCAAAGTTATAATGAACAAAGCGGTAGATATTCGTTGTTAACATAGCACTACTCTTTCAAAATGTGAATCATGCAGACTGACGGACTTCCTTTTCTGTGCTGACTGCGAACTAAATAATTACTGCTGTTCCTTCCCTATGGTTGATAGTGTCTCGATGTATCCTTACGCGGCATTAATGCTGTTCCTCTCTATGGCTGACAGGTTCTTGATGTACCCTTGTCCGATCGATAAATCAGTAATCCTCTTGTAACAGAGAATTTACAATTTGGGGCATAATCTACACTTTACTCCATCAATGAGTAACGAACAGTCAATGGAAAAAAACATATCAAGTAAGTGAAGCATGATGCCAAATATTTATTTTAAAGTTTTCCAAATAGTAACGTGTCTGCTAGATTCAGACCCTCCCAGACGCAAATCCTGGCTACGACTCTAGTGTAGGAGCATTAATGAGGTGGTAGGGAAAGTAGGGAAAACGTAGGTACATTTTTGTGAAACTGTAGGTATTCTCTCTCTCTGCATCTGACGACACTGGTTGTAAGGGTCCTGTGTAGGGGTAAATTTATTTTATTGTCAGCTTTATATTTTTACTAGCTTATATGCCCGTGCTTCGCAACGGTTCTTGAAGGAGAGCCTGTGTTGTAAGATACCTGCTGTGGGAAGGTATACATTTCATATTGAAATGTACTGCGAATTTGAGACCAGTATCAAGCTTTTATAAGAAGTTTTTCATGAAATACTTGGCCTTATAAAAAGTTTAAAAGATCGTTTCTCCAGCGTCATCTATTCCTTTCGTCTCCACATCTTTAAACAAACAGCTTGGCTCAGCATTCAAGTCTCAAAATCTCATCTCCTCGGCAATCCCGCCGGAACGACAACTGCACACAAACACGGTCCCCACGCTTCGACAATCTCATCCGCGCGCCCAGCAAAGTCTGCACTCTCAATAATCACAACCTTACTTCCCGTCAACAATACTATCACCGTCTCCAATATCGATAGTAGAGCCATCGAAAAATAAGCCTGCAACCAAAGATAAACGATCCATGCCTGACTAGCTTGACACTGGTCTGAAATTCGCAGTACATTTCAATATGAAATGTATACCTTTCCGTAGCAGGTATCTTACAGTTGTATCATGGTTTTTTAGGGTTCCGGACCTCAGTCAGTAAAAACAGAATCCTTGTTTGATCGCGCTGTCAACAAACTCAGTTGACCTAGCCAAGATGTCAAATATAAGTAAAAGTCATCGTCCGAAACGATATATCTTCATAAAGTTTTTGAGACAAAAAGTGAAACGTGCCAAAAGAAGCAAAGAAATGTCGCTAAGTATTTAATACACCAAGAGAAATCAGTAACACTATGTTCAATGTTTGTTGGTATTCGTAGACATAAGATTGCTTAATTCTGTCACAGACGTTCGCTACCTTGATGTACTACTCCATACTTATTATGCAGCAGCGGAGTTTATTAGTTCTTTCGTGCTCTACAGAGCCTCTATCGCATGTCTGATGTCTGCTGTACTACGCAATCCATGCTTCAAACATAACCTACATCTAAAACAATTTCCCTTGTCAAGTTGCTCCAGGCCAATCCGTGAAGTAGTTTAGGAGATTAGGTATTTATAATAGACGAACAGACAGTTACTGAAAACAAGATTGCAATGTATCTTTTTTCCGTGATCTGGTTTTGATGAAATCATGCCTCTATGTTGCCCCAATCTTAGCTCAAATTTCCTGTAAAAACCGCTTGAAAATGTGTCAGTAGTTTTTTTTAAATACGTTTGCGAAACGTGTTAGAAATAGCATATCTTCATGAATATGATGTAGCTTACATCATACATGTTATATTTGCTATTTAAAATATTTATTTCATGATCATTCATATCTCTGGATAATAAGCTGAGGCATGGAAAACTGAAATATAATGTTCAAACAACTTACGGGTATGCTGCCGGGCGACGTCGTCGACAACCGCCGATATTTAGGCAGGACACCCTGCCATTCTCAAGGCACAACTGCATTTAAGGAAGCAATGTGCAAGCGTATTTAATACCTCTGTTTGCAAAGGGTAAACAAGGAAGATAACACACACAGTACAAGTCACAGCAGAGTCAACACAACCAAAGATGACCAAACATAAAAAATATCGATAGTGACTGTTAATCAACAGGTGAGGCAGCATTAATTTTATCCCTCTGTTTTTTGACGAGAGACAGTGCCGGATTCCAAGCAGAATTTAAACAAAAACCACCATCCTCAACACGTATCCCTCCGCACTCAAACTGCGATTTCTGTGACTCTGAATGCTACTTCTGTGATTTCTGTTACTGCTATTGCTACTTCTGCGATTTCTGCTACTTTCGTGGTTTCTGCTACTTCCGTGACTTACGCGATTGTGTGGCAAATGATATATATATATATATATATATATATATATATATATATATATATATATATATATATATATCGTCCTACATGTAAATATATACAAATAAAGAATATTTATGCTCCATTTGCATGTAATGTTCGGTTTATTTACACCTCGGCAAATGTCAATTAGTCTTCTAAAAGCTATTTCAATGTTTGGTGTGTAATGTATAGGTGAAACTGAGGTTACTCGCAAGTAGGCTTATAGCCTATCTTAACAGAAACTTTCGGCAGATTACAGCAACTGTGTCAGTGCAACGAAAGTTCTATGTTCTTGCCTGTAGAATGTATGAATAGATTTTTTTTTTTTTTTTTTTTTTTTTTTTTTTTTTTTTTTTTTTTTTTTTTTTTTTTTTTTTTGAAGATTGTGTGGTATACGTCACTTACCAATTTGAATGAGGCGATAAGTAAATGTGAAATGCACTGCAAGGGACTTCTGAAAATTCGATATTCCGGTGTCACTACATATTCTGCCAAATAACAGTTGATAAGAGCTTGCGTTATATTCTAGTTATCGAAGTGCCGACCTAGTGTGCTAATGTTGGCAACTTAATCTTCACTTTATAAGAATATTTTACGTTTCTGACTGTGCAAGGTTACACGTAAGAAATCTTACAATCACAGACCAAGAATATCAAATATTTATTTTATGATAAACAAAATAATATATCCATCATTCTATGTGATTAATTTCCAAGGTCATTCATCGGTCGTTGCCAACATAAGCACACTATGCCACCACTGTAATAAACAAAAGTTTTAATAATACTGAAGGACCCGATAACACACGTCTTTCACTCATGTCATCACAGGAGGGGATGTACAAAAAAGAAAAAGACGGAAAACAACTTTCCTAAACCTAAAATAAACCTGAGAAAATAAAAGTTTCCATTACGCGAAAAACTTTTGTATTTTCAAACGTAAAATTTTTATCAAATCCTTGGAGATACAAGTTTACTCCTGTATCGTAGTACTTAACACAGTCCACACTGAAAACAGAGTTGGCCTACTGTTAAACATTTTGTAAAATTACTTACAGTAGTTGAACACTTGATCCCACCCCCTTGGAATTTTTATTTCATGTACAAAGTATAATGCATGCAAAAATACTCGTCGAATCCAGATTTGCAATGTACGATACGTATTCTGAATTCGCATAATAGTTGGTTTCATGACAAAAAATGATTTTAAATGGGATGAAGTCCGTAACACAACCTTTATTTGACATTCACATTTGTTGTCTTTTCCAACTATAACCTAAAAACATAGATGCCAGCCTTTGTTTCACAAAAAAACATGTAAGTGCTACCGCCAGGTCAAATAGTACCACTAAATGTAAACATTTTGACAAAGCAAATTATCTCTTGCTTATTAATTCGACCACATACCTAAAAAAACACACGACTAAAAGGTAGCACAAAGTGGAATATTAAATGCTATTCTCAGTTGCTTCTTGTGACTCGTAGTCGCGACTTTACACTGAAATCGCAGTTTGGACCAGTGCGGGTATTCGAACTCACTGGTTTGAAGCGACGGCGTTTGACCAACAGACCGCATGCCTCGCACGATCTAAACTGCTACTTGTGACTCTTAGTTGCGACTTTTCACACGCATATACACACAACTCCACACATACACGACGCAGACGCCAGACAGCTAGAAGTACCAATTTCGGCCAACAGATGGCAGCAGGCATGGTCTAAACTGCGCCTCTTAGTTGTTACCACAGTCTACCACCGACAGTCGCGAAACTCTCCAGGGAAAAAAATGCAGCTGAAGCGATACTAGCGTTCAAAGTGGTCAGTTGGGAATAACAGAGGAATGGCATGAAAGAAAGTGACAAATTGCCGTTTATAATGCTGTTACTTTCATGTTTCAGAGTCACTGAACGTTGTTGTGAACTTTCTAATACAAATATGAAAACATTATTAAAGTAATAGACTGCTCCTGTTAATGGCAGTCTATAATAACAAATTGCCAGTGCAGTGTAATTCACACAATTCACAACACCTGAGTCGTAATCATATCGTCCAAAAACTTTTTGAAAGCAGAAATAAATGCAACCTGATGTGCTCAGTATAAAAGTAACTGATTATGAGCCGGCCGCGGTGGCCGAGGAGACAGAGGCGCTCCAGTCACGGTCTGCACGACCACTACGGTCGGGGGTTCGAATCCCCCCTCGGGCATGGATATTTGTGTCGTCTTTAGTATAAGGTAGTTGATAAGTAGTTTGTAAGTTTAGGGACTGATGACCCCGTAGTTAAGTCCCATAAGCTTAACAAATATTTGAACATTTGTACTGATTATGATTATGTTCGCGTGCTTGGTGCGTACTAACATGTTGCATGAGTTCCGTTTTAGCGGATTTCAGACATTTTAATATTTTCAAAATATTTTAATATTTTTAATATTTTGGCCTGGCTTCTGCGCCTTTCGTATATATCCTACTTGGTAGGTCCACTCCCATGAACCACAGACATTCCCGAGGTGGGGTGGCTTGCGTGCCTCAACGATACAGATAGCCGTACCGTAGGTGCAACCACAGCGGAGGGATATCTGTGGAGAGGCCAGACAAACGTGTGGTTCCTGAAGATGGGCAGCAGCCTTTTCAGTAGTTACAGGGGCAACAGTCTAGATGACTGACTGAGCTGGCCTTGTAACATCAGCTAATGTGGCTTTGTCACACAGTTACTGCGAACATATGATGATGGCATCCTCTCGGGTAAAATATTCCGGAGGTAAAATAGTCCCCCATTCGGATCTCCGGGCGGGGACTACTCAGGAGTATGTTGTCATCAGGAAAGACAATACTGGCATTCTACGGGTCGGAGCGTGGAATGTTAGATCCCTTAATCGAGTAGGAAAATTAGAAAATTTAAAACGGGAAATGGATAGGTTGAAGTTATATATAGTGGGGATTAGTGAAGTTCGGTGGCAGGATGAACAGGATTTCTGGTCAGGTGAGTACAGGATTATAAATACAAAATCAATTGGGGGTATCACAAGAGTAGGATTGATAATGAATAAGAAAATAGGAAGCGGGTAAACTACTATGACCAGCACAGTGATCGCATTATCATTGTCAAGACAGATACGAAGCCAACACCGACAACAGTAGTACAGGTTTATATGCCAACTGTTTCTGCTGATGATGAGGAAATCGAAGAAATATATGAGGAGCTAAAGGAAATTATTCAGACAATTAAGGGAGAGGAAAACTTAATTGTTATGGGAGACTGGAATTCAGTAGTAGGACAAGGAAGGGAAGGGAAGATAGTAGGTGAATATGGTCTGCGCAAAAGGAATGAAAGAGGAAGCCGCCTGGTAGAATTTTGCACAGAACATAATTTAGTTATAACAAACACCTGGTTTAAGAATCACAAAAGAAGGTTGCATACGTGGAAGAGACCAGGAGACACCGGGAGATACCAGATAGATTTTATAATGGTAAGACATAGATTTCGGTACCAGGTTTTAAAGTGTAAGACATACCCAGGGGCAGATACAGACTCTGACCATAACTTGTTGGTTATGAACTGTAGGCTGAAACTGGGACACATCAAGGACACTGATGGAAAACCAGTTCTCAGCAAGGAAGGGAAAGCTGAAAGGTGGAAAGCGTATATAGAGGGGCTCTACAAAGGAAAAGAACTTAGAGATGATACTGTAGGAAGGGAAGAGGAAGTAGTTGAAGATGAAATAGGAGACACCATACTGAGAGAAGAATTTGACAGAACACTGAAAGACCAGTGTCAGAGCAAGGCACCTGGAGTAGAGAAAATTCCATCAGAGCTACTAAAGTCTCTGGAAGAACCAGCCATTACCAACCTGTTTCATCTGGTGTGTAAGATATATGAGACAGACGAAGTACCCTCAGACTTTAAGAAAAATGTTATAATCCCCACTCCAAAGAAAGCAGGTGCAGACAGGTGTGAAAACTACAGAACCATCAGTTTAATAAGTCATGGTTGCAAAATATTAACACGAATTACATACAGAAGGATGGTAAAGCTGGTAGAAGCCGACCTCGGGGAAGATCAGTTTGGGTTCAGGAGAAATGTAGGAACACGGGAGGCAATACTCACTTTACGGCTTATCCTAGAAGATAGATTAACAAAAGGCAAACCTACATTTCTAGCTTTTGTAGATTTGGAGGAGGCTTTTGACAATGTTGATTGGAATAAACTGTTTCAAGTTCTGAAGCAAGCAGGAGTAAAATATAGGGAGCGTAAGGTTATTTACAACTTGTACAAAAACCAGACAGCGGTTGTCAGAGTTGAAGGGCATGAAAGGGATGCAGTGGTTGGAAAGGGAGTAAGACAGGGTTGTAGTCTTTCTCCATTGTTATTCAATTTGTACATTGAGCAAGATACAACAAAGGACCTGGAAGAGCAATTGAACGGAATGGACAGTGTGTTGAAAGGTGCATATAAGATGAAGATTAACAAGAGTAAAACTAGGGTAATGGAGTGCAGTGTAAGAAAATCAGGTGATGCTGAAGGAATTAGATTAGGTAACGAAGCAATAAAGGAAGTAGATGAGTTTTGTTACTTGGGCAGTAAAATACGAAATGATGGTCGCAGTACAGAGGATATAAAATGCAGAATGGCAGTGGGTAGAAAAGCGTTCTTGAAAAAGAGAAATCTGTTAACATCGAATATTGATTTAAGCCTAAGGAAGTCCTTTCTGAAGGCATTTGTATGGAGTGTTGCCTTGTATGGGAGTGAGACATGGACGATAAACAGTGCGGACAGGAAGAGGATTGAGGCTTTTGAAATATGGTGCTACAGAAGAATGCTGAAGATTAGGTGGGTGGATCGCGTAACTAATGAGGAGGTACTGAACAGAATTGGGGAGAAAAGAAATTTCTGGCATACCTTGACTCAAAGAAGGTTTAGATTGGTACGAGACATTGTTAGACATCAAGGAATTGTGAATTTAGCGTTGGAGGGAAGTGTGTGGGGTAAAAACCGCAGAGGGGGACCAAGAGATGGATACAGTAAGCAGATTCAGACAGATGTAGGTTGCCGTTCTTATGTGGAGATGAAGAGGCTTGCTCAGGATAGGGTATTGTGGAGAGCTGCATCAAACCAGTCTCCGGACTGAAGAACACAACAACAACAAACTTGGTAGGTATCAAACTGAATATCTTCAAGAATGTGACGTGCTACTTTTAACATTTTATATATCGACATATTATTTACTTGTAGCTACGCACTCACTCTATTGAAGCCGGCCGCGGTGACTGAGGGGACTGAGGCGCTCCAGTCACGGTCCGTATGGCCACTACGGTCGGGGGTTCGAATCCCCCCTCGGGCATGGATATTTGTGCCGTCCTTAGTCTTAGCTAGTTCATAAGTAGTTTCTAAGCTTAGGGACTGATGACCCCGTAGTTAAGTCCCATAAGTTCTACAAACATTTGAACATTTGATTTGAACTCTATCAAACTAATAGGTAACATGCAAAATATGTTGCTATACAGGCTTATAAATTTTGTGAAAGTGAGATGCAAAACTAAGCAGGTTCTATTGAAGCATTCAGACATGACTTATACATCAGTAATATTATGAAATAGTGGTCAAGTATTTGAGATTCTGATTAAAGGCAGAAATTTGGACGTGAATGAATTGTTAAAGATTTACTTCTGTACCTAAAAGTACAACTAACGAACGTAGATAAACACTTGTTATTCGTAACATTAGTCTCTTATTTCTGAGCATCCTTTACAAATGAGTGATTTCTGAAATTCAATTTTGTTAGTTGCTACAATTTGCAGCGTCACAAAAGCTCGTAAATGCGAAGGTATTTTGAATATGCTGGTCCACTCCAAATACACATTCATTATGCAATCGTTTCGCTGCATGTTTCTAAGACCCAGCCGCTTGGCAGCGCTGCAATCGCTAAGCTGCAATAATTCCCTGGGAGTTTCGTGACTCTTAGACTCTGATTGTTACTTGCGACTCTTAAATGCGATTTGTCACTGAAATCGCAGGCAGACTCTAAAGCCTGCCCAATACAAAGATGTTAGTACAAAATTCGACCAACAGATGGCAGACTGCGTTGAGTGAGTAAACTGCTTCTTGCTACTCTTAGTTGCGACTTGCTCCTCTTGGTTGTTACTGCGCTTCTAACTGAAACCGCAGTCAGATTACGTAAAGTTGCGACTGTGAAAACTGTGACTTCTAAATCACTGTGATTCATAATAGATATGCGATTTCCGACCCATCCCTAGTGTATAGGTACGTTTGATCACATAGTGTATGTGGGCCGCCAATGAATATGCAGGACTGTAGTCGGCGTCACGTAGGAAGGCGGAACAGATTTCAGCCGTTCTGCGCATCCCCCTCCAGTACCGCACTGGCAGCCAATAATATTCGTTCTCCAGACGCGTGGCTGGACGCTAGTTACGCAATGTTTCTCCCACAGGCTCCACTATTAGCGCTCGTCCGTGGCTCCTCCCCTTTACGCTTCTCCTTCCGCTCCACCTCAATGCGCGGAAGCGTCTTCCTACATGACGCCAACTATAGGATGACGGTCGTTCTTCTAATGATGTTCTTGTCGTTGTTGTGGTCTTCAGTCCGGAGAGTGGTTTGATGCAGCTCTCCACAATACCCTATCCTGAGCAAACCTCTTCGACTCCACATAAGAACGGTAACCTATATCTGTTTGAATCTGCTCACTGTATCCAACTCTTGGTCTCCCTCTGCGGTTTTTACCCCACACACTTCCCTCCAATGCTAAATTAACAATTCCTTGATGCCTAAGAATGTGTCCTACCAATTTATCCCTTCTTTTAGTCGAGGTATGCCAAAAATTCCTTTTTTCCCCAATTCTCTTCAGTACCTACTCATTAGTTACCTGATCCACCCACCTAATCTTCAGCATTCTTCTGTAGCACCACATTTCAAAAGACTATCCTCTTCCTGTCCGCACTGTTTATCGTCCATGTTTCACTCTCATACAAGGCAACCTAATGCCTTCAGAAAGGAGTTCCTTAGGCTTAAATCAATATTTGATGTTAACAAATATCTCTTTTTCAAAAACGCTTTTCTTCCCATTGCCAATCTGCATTTTATATCCTCTGTACTGCGACCATCATTTGTTATTTTACTGCCCAAGTAACAAAACTCATCTACCACCTTCATTGTTTCGTTACCTAATCTAATTCCTTCAGCATCAAAATGTTTGTAAATCTATCGGACCAAACTGCGTGGTCATCACTCCGTAGCTTACAAACTACTTAAACCTAGGTAAACTAACTTAAGGACAAACACACACACACACACACATGCCCCAGGGAGGAGTCGAACCTCCACGGCGAGCAACTGCGCGCTCCGCAGCGAGACGCTCTAGACCGCTCGGCTACTCCACCGCAGCCCTTCAGCATCACCTGATTTTCTTAGACTGCGCTCCATTACCCTAGTTTTGCTCTTGTTAATCTTCATCTTATATGCACCTTTCAGCACACTGTCCATTCCGTTCAACTGCTTATCCAGGTGCTTTGCTGTCTCTGACAGAATTACTATGTCGTCGGCAAAACGCAATGTTTTTAATTCTTCACACTGAACTTTAATTCCTTCTCCAAATTTCTCCTTGCTTTCCTTTATAGCTTGCTCAACGTACAAATTAAGTAACATTCTTCTATCACACACTAAAATAGTGAGTGAGGCAAATATAGGAAATTCTTCACACTGAACTTTAATTCCTTCTCCAAATTTCTCCTTGCTTTCCTTTATAGCTTGCTCAATGTACAAATTAAGTAACATTCTTCTATCACACACTAAAATAGTGAGTGAGGTAAATATATGAAAGGTTGGGGAAATGCCAGCTGACTATATTATAACCCCATACTGCTTCAACAAGCCTTTCAGGATAACAATTGGAAGTAGGGAGCAGTGGGAGAAAATAGTTCGATACCGTACGGGGGATATTGTCTGGTTCACTGACGGGTCGAAATCAGACCAAGGCGTTGGGGCCGGGGTATACTGTGTGCAGCCAAGACTGGAGGGCGTCATCTCTCTAGGGAAACTGGCCTCATTATTCCAGGCCGAAATCACTGCCATCAGGGCATATATGGAAGAGAATTTGCGTAGGTGCTACAAAGATCGTAGCATTTATATCTATTCAGACAGCCAGGCAGCCCTGAGATCACTGGCAGCTCCTGCAACAAGGTCTAAAATTGTTGCAGACTGTCACAGGGTTCTGGTGGAGCTAGGGGAAAGCAATAGAGTAAACCTATTGTGGGTCCCTGGCCACTCGGGGATCAGTGGCAACGAACATACCGACAGATTAGCCAGGATGGGGGCAGAGTCTCCATTTATTGGACCGGAACCTGTCCTGACAATCATCAAGGCAATGATCAAATTGGAGCTACATAACTGGCTCAGAAGACAGCACGTAGAATATTGGACCAAAGTCCATCAACAAAAACATGGCAAGGTAATGATGCCAAAGCCATTTTTTAAAAGAAGCTCTGCAATCCTGGGCTAGAACAGTAGAGAGATTAGACTCATGGTTGGATTGCTGACAGGCCATGGGAACGTCAAAAAACACCTACATACAATGGGAATAACAGAAGAGGACCCTAAATGTAGGATCTGTGATGACGGTGATGAAACTGCATCGCAACTAATCTTCGAATGCATTGCATTGGAGAGTAAAAGGAACAGAACATTTGGGACAACCAGACCCGAAGAAATTGTGTCTAATAAAGAACTGGTAAAGGGACTCCTTGCACTGTTCAAGGGCATTGGTTGGCTTTACTAGATATACAGGGAGCGACACCGCACAATAAACCTAGTTTCGGTGCGGGCAGTGGCGGGTTGGACCAAGACTGTTTTGGCTTCCCTGGAAAAATCAAATCAAAACAAATCAACATTCTTCTAATAGCTAACACAATAACGAACAGTGCCGAGTGAAAACTAAATTCACGTCACGGAGGAAGGCTACTGAACCGTGTCATCGGGTTGCTTTGGATATAACAGGCCTACCAGTTACCGGGCAGAGAATTTAATCATCGAGCACGGGAGGAGTAGTTTTGGGGTGGAGCCGGCGGCGTCGCCCTCGCGTTATTAGCCAATGGCGTGCGCCCCCAGGAGGGTCGGTGATACGGGGCGTGCGGATGGCACGGCCGCCCGCCACAAGAAATTGGATGTGACGCCGGCGATGGTTTCATTACCGGCCGCTGATTGAAAATGGGGGCGCGGCGGTCGCGGTCGACTGCTGCGGCCGGGCTGCCCGAGTATTTCTCATTAGCGCCGCGCCGGGCCGCGCACGCCGGCACAAATTCATATGGCCGCACGCGCCTGTGTGGAATGCCGCCGCAGCCGCCGCCGCCACCGCTGCTCGCGCGTAATTGGTCCGCGAGAATAATGCGCGCGCCTCCACGACTGTCCTCGCCGCCGCCGCTGCTTTCTTTTCGAAGGAGGCCGCTTCACCAATAGTTGCACAGACCAAAATCTCTTCTTGACCGCCATCTAGCAGCAGTTCAACTATTAACGAGACTACGGAGCGTCGCTACCAGCGATCCCGCAGCACTCATCTCAGGGCTGCGCAACCATCTGCGCCTCTGCGTGCCGGCGCCCTCGTTTGTCGGCGTGGGATCCCGGCTTGTGTCGGCAAGTGCACTCCGCCATGTCCGTGGGTACCCGGGGCATGTTCCGCCAAACCGTTGCTGTGGTGACGCGGCACGGCTAGGTTAGCTGGGCCCAGACCCCTGAACGACTGGGTGACCGGTCCACCACCTGAGTAGGAGTGGATCCTTGGCCTTTGGGTGGGAGCTTGGGCTAGTAGGGGGCGAAGAGGGAGGGGTGCATCCGCCTCTCCGGAGTGCGGGGAGTACTTGCCGGCGTGGGTCGGGTGAAATCGTCGACGACGAGGCCACTGAAGGGGACCAGTATGTTGGCGACGGCGTGTTGAACCCAGCAGCTCAGTTGAAGGAGAACCCTTGGCCCTGGAGCGAGGCCGGTTGGTGAGCTGCAAGGAGTCCCCCCCATGCCAGAGAGGCCGGTCTGGGGGCAAGAGACGGGCCTCCAATCTTTCTCACTTCTCTGGCAACATGGCTGAAACTAAGGGAAGTGTCACGAGCCTCGCTGTCTTCGGCTCCGTCTACAGGCGGAAGCCATCAGGAGATTCCGAGTGCTGGATCTGCGCCCCCGCCTGCATCCGTGTCCGCCCCTGGGCTGGCACTGGCAGGCGCGGAGGGCGCCACAGAAGAACTCCCAAGCACATCACTGGAATGGCACGCCAAGATCAATGCGGTCTTGGATGCCAACTACAAAAACGGGAGAATAAACCAAACAAGTATCCAGAACATCAAGAGCTGGCTGGCCTCCATGGCCATGGTCAAAGCTCGAATAGAAGGACGACTCGAGGAGTTGGAACGAGCCGCAGCCTCCACGGACCTACGCTGGAGTGACCGCGCAATCTGCACCGAAGCTACCTACCACCAAAGAGAATATTGCCAAGATTACGCAGAAGCCTGGGTCTGCGGTCTTCTTAACACTGCGTCCTGGGCAGGACATCAAGAAGGTCCAGGAGATTTTCTCCTCCAATGTGGACCCAATAAAGAACAAAATCAATTAAATAAACTCAAAGCTACTAAGAATGTTGCTATTGTAGATGTCGCTTCTGAAAGCTACAAGGATAAAATTCTTGCAAATGAGTCCTTGTGCTCAAAGATAAATTGTGAAGGCCCACCCAAAAAGAAACCACTGGTCGTCTTGTATGATGTTCCAGTTGCCACTGATGAGGCGACACTCGTTCAGAGAATCAGAGTTCAGAATTTCGAGGACACAGATTCCGAAGCCTTTGCGCGGGACTTGAAACTGAAGTTCAAGACTGGTCCCAGGGACCATGATACTGTCCACCATGTGGCGGAAGTGTCTGGGGACATGTGGAGGAAATTAACGAACATGGGCAAACTATATATCGGCGTTTGTGCCGTGAACGTCAAGGACTATGTCGGGGTTCCGAGGCGCCACAACTGCGGTGATCTCGACCACATTCATAAATATTGTAGCAACAAGGCGGCATGTTCCAGGTGTGGCTCGGAGGACCACAGCCGAAAGGACTGCAAGAAGCAGGTGATATGCATTCCCTGCAAAAGACGCAGCAAAAAATCTTGCGAGGCCAAGGGAAGAAACTGTCCCACATATAAAATGCTTGAGCAACGACTGATTGCCCGCATCGATTATGGCTGATGCTATGATCAGCGAAGGGATGTCCAAGAAAAAGCACAAGTCCCCCAGAAAGAGGAGGAGGGACGCTAAAAGGGCAAGGGTTTTCAAGGAATTCTTGCTGCACCAAAAAGCAAGCCAAGTGCAGATCGCCACAAAAACAAGTGTGAGCACACAAACCGAAACCCTTGTACCTGAAGCGACCTCCTCCCCTGACCTTGGGGACCCACAGCCAACGAAAACCAGGCTACATGTGGGGCACCCCTTGACTTCGCAAGACAAAGAAACCAAATCTAAAGTTAACCAAACCATTACGATAATACACTCCAATGAAATTTCATCCTCATAGACTTTAGACAATCAGAGGAACCTGGGGCCGGGTGTTTCTGGGGAGGATTCCCCTCCCAAGAGATGGCCGGCCGTAGACCCTCAGAGGAACTATCCTAACTTAGAGTTGGCACTACAGCTCGCCAACCTGGAACAGCCAGCTGTGCTCACCACTGCGCTACGCCATGTCGTCCACGTCGGGCACAAGCATGGTCTACAGGAGCCCTACACCGTGAATGGCAAACTCCCTTTTGGGGCAACAACATGGCAGATTGAGGCCCTAGGACCTCACCCTAGGGTCGCAACTGTCATTTGCAATAAGGCCTTGGTGCATATAGTGAACATGTATTTCCAATATGGGGATCCAGTTGATCCCTACCTGGATTGCCTAACCCAGGTGTTGTAGGTGCTGTGTGGTCGAAGGGTGGTTGTGGTGGCCGACTTGAACGCGCACTCCCCCCTGTGGAACAGTCGCACTCGAGATGCCAAGGGCAACAACGTGGAAGAGGGCATCATGGCTCTCCACTTGGTCGTCGCCATCAGACCAGGCAACCTGCCAACCTTTGTGGGACCTGGCGGAGAAGGGAACAATGTTGATGCCACACTCATCACGGCCAACTTGGCAGATAAGATGACCGACTGGAAAGTCCATGATCGTATAACATCTAGTGATCACAACATGATCAGCTTCAGACTGCAACAGGCTGAGTGTGACTGGGATGCAGAGTGGGAGTGGCAGCGAAACTTTAATAAAACTGGTTGGGAACGCCTAGCGATGGAGTGCACCGTGCTTGCATTGCCGGAGAGGGACTTTGACGTAGATCAGGCAGCGCAAGATCTTGCTGGTGCAGTGGTTCGAGCGATCAAAGTTGCCGTACCATACTCTTTAATGAATGCCTGCGCAACTGGCAGGTTTCCAAGACCATGGAAAAACGCCAGTGTGGTGGTGATAAGGACCCGGCCTTGACCAAGTCCTATCGCCCCATCTGTCTCCTTGACACCATGGGGAAGTTATTTGAGAGGCTGCTGACTGACAGGCTGTCCGCACATCATATGCTGTATGGTGCGAGCAGCAGGCAATTCGGTTTTCGTCAGGGGAAATCGGCGTCTGACGCAATTGCCCTGGCAGCTGAGGTCTGCTCCTCTGCGCCGTACAAATACATCGTGGGTATCATGGTGGACAACCTATGGTGGCCTTCGCTCTTTTCCTATCTTCGAGAGATAGAGTGCCCAGGGTCGCTATATGGGTGTCTCAGGAGCTATTGTGCTGGAAGGGAAGTCTGGCTATCATCTCCTAGCGGAAGAGTCAACAAAATGATCACCAAGGGGTGTCCCCAGGGCTCTGTCCTAGGACCACTCTTCTGGGACCTCAATATGGAACCTCTCCTTGGAGAGCTCGAAGAACATCCTGACGTGCTAGAGGTGATAGCTTACACAGACGACCTCCTCATCATGGTCAGGGGCCGAAGTCGTGAATACATCGAGCCCAAGATCAAAAGATAACTGCAGGTGCTTACTTCCTGGTGCAGGAGGACGAAGATACAGACTGCACCACAGAAGTCAGTGTACCTGCTGCTAAAGGGCCAATTGGCTAGAAATCCAACAGTCAGGATAAACGGTACACCTGTCATAAGACGAACTCAAGCTAGATACCTTGGCGTAATCATAGATGAGCGCTGGAATTTCGCCACCCACGTGGACGCGGTTGCTGAGAGATCGCTGGTAGCACTACACCGTTTGGCTGGGATCGGGCACCGGAGGTTTCACCTCCCTCCCGATCTCATACAGCTGTATCACAACAGCATACTGACGTCCATCGTGGGCTACGGATCTCCGGTATGGGCCCTCAGTCTCACGAGGGTGACGCCTGCCATGGTCGTGAAAAGGGTGCAGCGCAACACCCTCCTGCGTTCAGTTGGAGCCTACAGGACCACTCCTGGCGGGGCCCTCTTGGTGCTGATGGGGCTATGCCCCCTTGACATCAAGGTAAGGGAGCAGGGAGCTTGGTGCTGGGCCAAGAAAGGGAACGGAGGGAATGTAGAAAAAATTATTGGGGAACCAATTCTAAGTAAAACAGAGATCAGACAGAAAGGGCTCCAACTTTGGCAGCAATCTTGGGACGAAGAGGAATCTGGGAGGAGAACTCACGCTCTCCTGCCAGATATCCAAGAAAGATTGGGTATGAAACATTTCAAACCATCTAGGGAGATGCTGCACTTCCTCACCGGGCATGGACTCTATTCGACATATCTATGTCGGTTTAGGAGACAGGCTACGCCAGGTTGTGCCTGTGGTGCCGAGATAGGCACGCCAGAACACATCATTTATGAGTGTCCTACGTATGACGACGTGGCTGCGGATCTCAGAAGGGCTCTGCCTAGTAATAACACCTTTGAGCTCATAAGAACCCC